>JBAGKK010228753.1:0-21691 GCA_037177015.1 Euceroptres primus | reverse complement strand
CGTATTTGTTTATTAAATTGTTATAAACAATTAGGAATTGATGTTTAACGTCTTCTAATTTTAAGTTAACATTATTTATTTCCATTTTCTTCTGAAAATATTGGTTTAGTGCATTTAAATGTGTCAAATAAAGAAGATATAACTTTTGTTCACTAATTTGTTTATAAAAATTTAAATTTTGGTTTTATTAAATTAATACTACTGGGCATCATTTTTAATGAGTTTTTGCCTCAAGGTGGACCATTTTCGGTAAGATAAAAAATTTTTTGACTAAGTGGCAGTCTTGAAAAGTCAAAAATTTTTTTTTTCAATTTGTTTATTAACACTCGGATGTTTGTGTGTGGATCTGAGAGATCCACCAAGTGTTTTTTTGTGTTTGTGTTGGGAGCGCTTGGGTGGACGGCCCCCCCTCCCAGTATCTTCCTAACTTAAGGCGCCTCAAACGTCAGCAAAAAATGCAACAATATCTTTTCTTTAAAATGTATTTTTTATACGTACAATGTTACCTGTTTTGTCAATAAATATATTCAGAAATCCATTCCATATCCTGTTTCACTCATTATATGAGAATTCATTGGTATTTACTTATAAATATTACTTATAAATAAGTCGATTTGTTCACGTGGATCTCACAGATCCAAGGCGACCTTCCATGTGACTCTAGGGACGCGACCATCCGAGTGTTAAATAAAAAATGTGGAGAAAATTTTTCAAAAATGTCCTCCGTTGTAACGATGCGGAATTTAATACACTTTAATATTTTTAAAAACGTCCAAATTGGATGAGTAGTTTAGTCTGAAAATTGATTTGTCCACAGACGCTTTTTTGCCCTACTGTGCGACGTTTCAGATTGAAAAAAGTGGAAAAAGTTTTAGCACAGCAATAAGTTTCATCGGAGAACCAAATTTAAACAAAATTATTTCTATTTTCAATGGAAAGAGTAAGAAAAGTGACCAAAATTTTTTAAAAAGTGGAAAAAGTGACCTAATTCTGAAAAAGTGATTAAAAGTGACCTCTTATAAAAAAAAGTGACCAAAAGTGAAAAAAGTGACTCGCTGGCAGGCCTGAGATTCGATTTTAAAAATAATTGTGGGCCTTACTTGAAGGTGACTTTTGATATCACAGGCAGAGCGAAGAAGGATTGAACAGCGTCATCCATTAGAGGATGAGCTTTTACAAAGTTGACAGTGACATCTGGAAGTGTTCTGGAGTCGTTGACGCAAGCTCCAGGTCTTGGTTCAGGGACTTTTTCTGAAAGTACCCTTAACCAATTGCTGTTGATAGTTTCCTGCTCCTTGAAAGCTCCTTGGAAGACCTCAAGCACGTTACTCATGGCAAATGCACAAACGGCAGAACCTCCAATGGAATTGACAGGAGTCGTGAACACTCCATAAATTAATTGTGTGTGCTCGCCAGCGTATACTCCTTCAGTCACGTCACTCGTCGACTCTAAAACCAGAAGAAAAACAAGTTCTTTTAAATAGATGAATAAATTCTACCTCATATTACATATTTTAACATAACTACAATACAATTTTTAAATATTTTGAATTCCCTTCCAGAATCTGAAAAGAAAATAATTTTATATTTCTCAGATTCTGAGAGGTTCTTTAGCCATTATTAATTAAAGATTTCACAAGAGAGTAAAGCTTCATCTCAAGTTAAATCATAAAATTAATTTCTATCGTGAAATAAAACGAGAGTTTCATTCGGGCTTGAGTTTCAAATTAGGAATTCAATTATTGTTGGCTATAAGGGAAAATCGTTTGAAAAGGGCAAAAGTTAGAACTGGGATACAAAATTGATTGTTAGTTGTGGCAGCGTATCGCTGGCAGCGATAGCTAACTTATTGTTCTAGTTTTCAGCAAATGGTGCACGACATTAATCTTGAGTTTCTTGTTGTTTCTTCGACCTGGACTTGTAATTCCGAGACAAAGATGGATGCGAGGCTTCATTATTTTGCATGCGTGCAAGAAGTAAGAAGCAGGTTGCTTTTAAATCTAAAGTTTCGGAAGCACATGGAATTGCAGCTAAGTTTGTCTCATTCTGATATTCCTACAATCGATCTTAATTATCCTTATCACATCCGAATGTAATTTGAATTTTAAATTTATAAGTTTCTAATTTTTAACGAAGCGTAATTTATCAAGTCTGTCAATTCTTTTACTTATCAATCTATTTATTTGCTCCCTTCTGTGAATCTGAAACTTAATAAAAACAAGATGTAAAGGAAGAAATGATCGCTTTTATTTCCTTTATAAAGAAAGACATTTAAAACTTCGCCAGAAACTTCAGAAAATTTTCAAGATTAAAAATCGAATGGTTTCGCTCTTCATTCCTTGAATTATATTCGTAGCTTATACTCCGATTTTCTATGGGTTCGTCATTCTGAAACTTTTCAAAAGCTTTCTTTTTCTTTATCTATGGACATCTTCGATGTCTGGAGGAAGTTCGCTAAAGTTTTCCAAATTGATGCGGCTGGAGTTCTCATCGAGTGACTCGCTTCAATGGTTTTCAGTATAACCATATTGATCAACTTAGCTTGGAGGGGGAAGTTAATAACTTAATTTAAGATACTGTGTATTAATCTCTGGAGGAACACTAATTTTATGGTCTTCAAAGAGGGATTCAGATATCAAAGCTCTGAAGTAAATTAAATAGGTTCAAATTACAAGTTAAATTATTGATTATTTAACTTGAATGAAAATAAAAAGGATGAATTATATTGCCATATTCATTTTTAGAAATTGGAGAGATTCCGAGGAATTTTTAAGTCTTCATTTCCTTGCGGATAATTTACTTTCTCATGGTAGATTAATTTCTTACCACGGACAATTAAATTTCATATGGAAGATTAATTTCTGAAAAGAAGGCTCGTAAATCCGAGATAATGTTCTAATTACTCAAGAGCGGTAATTCACAATTAAAAATTTGCACAGAGACAATACACCACGTATTTTTTTATAACTTTCAGCAAATTTTATTCTCTCCAAGGTGCAGTTAAAGTTAAAAAAATATAATTGAACTAAAGGGAAAAAAGTGTGGCATTAATAATTTTGAGAAAATTTAATCAAATTGGAATTGTAAGAATTTCTTTTACTCGTGAAAGAAGCAGAGTTTATGTAGTTTGAAATAACATTAATTACTGCAATTCTATCTAATTACGTAGAAATGTGTTAATTGAGGTAATTTTGCATTCAATGTCTATAGAGAGATTTCTTTCTGCTTTGAAAACTGACTTCGAGAGACGTACAGACATACAGAGGGTAGCTTAAGTATCTCTCAAAAGGAGGTGAATTTCTTGTAGCGCCATTCAAACTTTCTTGACGTCGTTTCCCGCCCCTCGACGACGAAGTGCTCAGCCCGACGTGGTAATTAACTTTTAATTACTTTTCTCGCACAGTGGAAAAGTCTGCAGATATTTAAGTAGGACTACTGCAAACTAGTTGCTCACGTAAGGAGAAATTAAAGAATTGTGCCTCCGACAATTGTCTAATCCAAATTCTTGCTCGACTCATCAGATTTAGTTTAACAATCAGGCCTGCCAGCGACGTTCGAGACTGAAAAAAGTGACCATTTTTTTCTTCAAAGAAGTGACCAAAGTTACAAAAAAGTGACCAACAAATTTTCTATTATAGTTCTATTTTCTTAAACCAAATCAAATAATATGCCTTTCATGAATGAATGAAACTAAAAATAAGTTTAAGAAGTGGTCAAAAACAATTTAGGCATTTTATTACGTCAGAGATATTACGTCAGAGTTCGTAAAATAGGGGATTTCTTTTTTAAAATTTTGTTTTACAAAAAAGAAGAATATTTTTTGCTTTTAATAATACCGAAGAAGGAAGTAAATATTAATAAATGCAAAATTTTTATTAGGAAACTCAAATTTTGTTAACAAATCCTATCCATACATGTCAAACTTCATTGTCGTTTAATAAAGAGGAAAAAATATCTCATTTCTAAATATAAAGTTTCGACTACTAAAACTGCGAACAAGAATTTAAATTCCCAAATTATCAATTATGAAATTGATGGATTTTTAAATTGTCAACAAATCAAATTTCCGAAACAAGTCTTCTGCAATTCTCCAGAATCTTACAAAAAATCCTCAAAAATTTTAGATTTCTGTCTAAGTGTAAATTTGAAACAAAATCCTTTAGAATCCTGTAGGTTTTTTTTGAATTTTTAAAAATCTTCTAGAGGCTTCTAAAATCTTCTAAAATTTTCAAATACACCCCAAAATCTATTATAATTTTCAAAAATATTAAACTCTGTTTCAGAAGCTTTTTCAATCCTCAAAAATCTTTTGAATTCAGCCATAAACTTATAATTTTAACTTCTTCTAACCTCTTCCAGATTTTTTCTAAATTTTCAAAAAGTTTATAGAATTTTAGAAAGATTCTGAAAAGTCTCGAAGAATTCTTCAAGATTATGGGAGTCTTTTGCAGATTTTAAAGAGTTTTAAATGATTCTGCAGAATTCTGGAAATTCTAAAGTTCAGAATATTCTTGAGGTTTCTAGAAGATTCTGCAACACAAGCATATTTTGTAGAGTATTAGAGAATTTTAGGACATTAATTGAGATCTTATAGGTAAAACCCAAAAAACGGTAACATATTATGGAAGAGCCCAGCAGAATCTAGAAGATTGCACAAGATTTTGGAACACTCAAGGAACAGTGTCTTAAACATTTTGAAGAATTTTTAGAGATTTCGGACAAGTTTTGAAGATTTTAAAAGATTTGAGAAAACTTCGGGAGTCTTTTGTAAATTTTGGAGGATTCTAAATGATTTTGGAAAAATATCGAAAATTTTAGTCATGGAAATAAGTTTCATCAAAGAACGAAATTTAAAGAAAAGTGATTTCTAATTTAAAAAAAAAGTGGGAGTAACTAAAATTATTACAAAAGTGGAAAAAATCACCAAAAGTGAAAAAAGTGACTCGCTGGCAGGCCTGTAACAATCGATATCACAAAAGACGTTAATTTAAATAAAAAATATTTCTGTAATTTTTCACAGGCAATTTCTCATCTCGCTCAGCAGCGAGTCCAAGTCTTTCCATTTGGTGAATGAAACCTTGATGGCATTTGGGAATTGCAATTTTTTCAATGGAAAAAAATGGGGAGCCCCCTAAATTTAAATAAAAAATTTTTCAATTTTTATAGATCTTCTGAAATCCTTTAGAATCTTGTCGTTTTTTTGAATTTTTAAAAATCTTCCAGAGGCTTCCTGATTCTTCCAGTCTTCTAAAATCCTGAAGCATTTTCTAGGACCTTCTAAAATGTTCAAAGAACTTTTGAACTCTTACAGAGATAGCCCAAATTTTTCAGTCCTATAAAATTATTTAGTCCTTTTAAAATTTTCAAATACACCCCAAAATCTATTATAATTTTCAATAATATTCTACCCTGTGTTAGAATCCTTTTGACTCCTCAAAAATCTTTTGAATTCTGCCATAAGCTTCTAATTCTAACTTGTTCTAGACTCTTCCAGATTTTTTTCTAAATTTTAAAATATTCGATGAGATATTATAGGAGAATCCAAAAAACGGTAAAATATTATGGAAGAACCCAGCAGAAACTAGAAGATTGCACAAGATTCTGGAACACTCAAGGAACAGTCTTAAACATTTTGAAGAATTTTTAAAGATTTCGGACAAGTTTTGAAGATTTTAAAAGATTTGAGAAAACTTCTGGAGTCTTTTGTAAATTTTGGAGGATTCTAAATGATTTTGGAAAAATATAGAAGATTTTAGTCATGGCAATAAGTTTCAATAAAGAAAGAAATTTAAAGAAAAGTAATTTCTAATTTAAAAAAAAGTGGGAGTGACTAAAATTATTAAAAAAGTGGAAAAAGTCACCAAAAGTGAAAAAAGTGACTCGCTGGCAGAACTGTAATCAACAGATATCACAAAAGACAATACTTTAAATAAAAAATATTTCTGTAATTTTTCACAGTCAATTTCTCATCTCGCTCAGCAGCGAGTCCAAGTCTTTCCATTTGGTGAATGAAACCTCGATGGCATTTGGGAATTGCAATTTTTGCAATGGGAAAAAAATGGAGAAGCCCCCTAAAAACAGAAACTATCACGGGGTGGAATAGAAAGCAAGGCTCGTTTTCAACTGTTGACTAAAAACCACCTAGTAGACCTCTTAGTGAGAGACCTCCTCATCCGGTAAAAGCTTTTCGGTCGCCAGAAAACTAATGCCTCCTGTCGGAAAGGCCCCCTGCTCGCTTTCTCGTTCCCCCAGAGCATATCCATCCAGCTCCTTATATCCAGCACTCGATAAATCGCTCGAGTCCCGCGTCGCGAAATGAACCTCGCATTCGTGCACAATGGCGACGATAGGGCAGGGATGAATAAAGAAAGGGTTTGGGGTGGGTTGGAGTTTGGAGGTAGGGGCGCAGAAGCGACTGGTGAATAAACGTGGAATATTGTCGCCGCACATCGAACCGAAAATTCGAATCCAGCGGTAACTGGCCACGTGCCAGGAGCAGGCAGTCTGGGTGCTCGGCATATCCTTCCATGACGGGATATTGGGGCAAGGGTTGTCGGGGGCAGGGGTAGCATCCACGTCCGTGCCAAATCGCAAGTCCGAAACTACCCCTCGATCCCATTTCTCTTCCTGGACGTCGAACGTGTGCCGCTTCGTACTACCTTCCAAGCTCAATAGTGAACAGGGCAATTCAGATTCAAAGAGCCTATTCCAAAAATGTCTTCAGGGATTGAAACCCTTCCAGGTGCAATGGGAAATTTCGTGTGCTTCCATTGAATTCTGTAAAACGAAAACGAGATTAGAAGATATTCTCAAACTCTTGGAAAAAGGAAGTACAAAAGGTCAGTGCAGTGAATGGAGAAACCCCATCAAAAACATCGACGATGCAAAAACTCGGCCAAATTTTATTTTTTACATATACTTTACTAAACTATTGCCACTTGCCTAAAAGGCACAAGTGAATATGAAAATGCTAATTTTTCTTTTTCTCCCTTGCTCACAGCTACAGCAAAATCTATTGAAGCGATCGACATGAGATTTAAAGAGATATCAGTGAGACAATTTTCTTGAATTATTTTGAACTCAATTTGATATTTTTTTCGTGTAGAACTTGAAATTTTCATTAAATTTTCAACAAATTAAATTTCTGAAATAAGTCTTCTGCAGTTCTCCAGAATCTTACGAAAAATTCTGAAAAATCTTGAATTTCTGTATAGAATTTACAAAATATTCTAGACTTCTAGAATAATCGAAACTTTCGTTTCGAAAGTTCCACTTTAGATGGAACTTTTTAGAATTTTCTAAAATGCCTATTTTCAATTTTTCTACTTATAGATTTGTTAAGTCTTCTGAAATCTCCCAAAATCCTTTAGAACCTTGTAGGTTTTTTTTGAAATTTTAAAAATCTTCAAAAAACTTCCTAATTCTTCCAAAGTCTTCTAAAATCCTCAAGTATTTTACAGAGATATCCAGAATTCGAGTGAGTCTTATGAAATCCTTTAAAATTTTTAAATACATCCTAAAACCTATTATAATTTTCAAATATTGTTTAATACTTTACTAAATAGTCACTTGCCTAAAAGGCACAAGTGAATATGAAAATGCTAACTTTTCTTTTTCTCCCTTGCTCACAGCTACAGCAAAATCTATTGAAGCGATCGACATGAGATTTAAAGAGAAATCAGTGAGACAATTTTCTTGAATTATTTTGAACTCAATTTGATATTTTTTTCATGTAGAACTTGAAATTTTCATTAAATTTTCAACAAATTAAATTTCTGAAATAAGTCTTCTGCAGTTCTCCAGAATCTTACGAAAAATTCTGAAAAATCTTGAATTTCTGTATAGAATTTACAAAATATTCTAGACTTCTAGAATAATCGAAACTTTCGTTTTGAAAGTTCCACTTTAGATGGAACTTTTTAGAATTTTCTAAAATGCCTATTTTAAATTTTCCTACTTATAGATTTGTTAAGTCTTCTGAAATCTCCCAAAATCCTTTAGAACCTTGTAGGTTTTTTTTGCAATTTTAAAAATCTTCAAAAAACTTCCTGATTCTTCTAAAATCCTCAAGTATTTTCTAGGACCTTCGAAAATTTTCCAGATCTTTTGACCTCTTACAGAGATTTTCAGAATTCATGAGAGTCTTATGAAATCGTATAAAATTTTCAAATACATCCTAAAATCTATTATAATTTTCCAAAATATTGTTTAATTCTTTACTAAATAGTCACTTGTCTAAAAGACACAAGTGAATATGAAAATGCTAATTTTTCTTTTTCCCTTTTGCTCACAGCTACAGAAAAATCTATTCAATTGATCGCCATGAGATTTAAACGAGATATCAATGCGACAATTTTCTTGAATTATTTTGAACTCAATTTAATTTTTTTTCATGTAAAACGGAATATTTCCATTACAAAATACTAAAAATCTCGAAAAGGATTTTTCAAGAAAAAAAAGAGAAATTATTATCAAAAATCAAAGGAACGAAAATTTTAGCCCTTTTAGAAGAGGTAAAATCGTAGAGTAACGAAGGCCAATGGATCTTGAGAAAAGGAAACTGAAGGAAGGAATTAAGTAATTATAAAAGAAGAGGGAAAAGGGAATTGAGGCAAAAAGGAGAGACTGGTGATTATAATGAAATGAAGTTTAGTAGAAGAAGAGAGGAGTTGAAAATAAGACCAAATTAGATCGTGGTATAAGATAATTATAAATAAGTTTTGTGGTCCGTTTAATTTTTTTTCGAAAATATAAAATTAAAGATGAAGAAATCAGAACAAAAATTATTCCACTGGTAATAAAGAAAGCACAAGTTTAGTTAAATTTAAGAAATAAAAAAAAAACTGAACACTGAAAGCAAGGAAGAAAAGACTGGAAAATATGAAAGCAGTGTTTATTAAATATAAAATGCTGAAAACAAAAGAAACTACATGAAAAATATATGTAAAGATGTTTGAGATGCAAATATTTTTAAGTAAACGGAATTCATAGAGACCTTTCAGAAGAAAATGTTTTTACAGACATTTTCATAATTAATGTTTCCTCTAACACATAATTATAGTATATAAACTTTTTTAAATTCCAAATTTTCCTTTTATACAGAAATTAAAATCATATGAAATACTAATTACTGAAAAGAGAAACGTCAATAAAAAAGATAAAGAATGATCTCTTTTTATAACTGCGAAGGTCTTTGATTTTCATTTAAAAAACGGATAGAGAACGGGAGTTTAATTACTAGACACTTTTATCCCTGCGTTAACTAGTACATTCTCTTAACTAGAATTTTCCTTTCAGGTGCTAATGGAATAAACGTTTTAATATCTTTAAGCTTATTTTATAACGGAATTAGCTACCGTAACAGAATTCGTTTCATCCTTTAAGATTTACTTCATTTAGTAAATTTATTTACCACTGGGAAGTATAATATTAAGAGTTTATGCGCTGAAATTTCTAATTTCATGCAGTGATAATAAATTAACTAAGTGTTTGCGAAATTTGCACGCTTACAGTGAAATAGAGTAAATTATTATGCTTTTATTTTTAATGTTGCTCCTTGTTGAGTAATATTATATCATGAAATTAGTTCAGTAATGGGGAATTTAAAATCGATTAAATTTTAATATTAATTTCCATTTACAATTCAAGTCTGATAATAAAATTTGCAAAAGTACTTCAATCCTGAGAGTCTGAATTTTAATGCCTTCGAATTCAAAATAAAAAAGTAGTTCAATTGTTAAAAAATGCTTTCAAATTAAATTCAAAACAACTGAATTCGAGTGTCGAATTCAGAAATTGTTTCCTACAGAAAAACAGTGCCTGATAACAAAAAGTTCTGACAGTTTTAAGCTTTGTTTTCCAAGCTTCTTTGGAGCAAGTAACATCTTAACTAAAATGTAAAGTTTTGAAAGGAAGCCAACAGCTATTAGATCTGAAACTTGGAACTTTGTAAGATGACTGTGCAGTAAACAGTTTTGTTGGAAAATACTTAAGGGTCGTGTAAACTATCAGTTTAAATAAAACACGTCACTCGCAGAGACGTGGATAAGTTTTAGGCTTCGTTTGCAGATATGTACAAGTATGTAGGAAGTGAGCAGCCCGCTTACATTTGCAACGTTTTGCACAACGGATATATGTAATTTACGTATGCATCTGTCATCTCACGTATGGGTTGGATGCTTATTGTACAGTACACTGGTTGCATTTCCGGGTCTATGGCACTCGGAATGAACTCACGATTGCAGTTGCAATTCTTCGAGGTGCACAACAAGGTACACCAACCTCTCCTGCATATTCTCTGTTGTAATACATTTCGAGGGAGGACTAGCGAGATGCTGACTTTATGAGGGAACATGTAGCTGTGACCTCATTTGAGATCATTGAACATCAAATAGCGATTGAAAAGGCGGAGGAATGAACAAGCTCGTGACGTTAGATCTCCTCTTATACAGAATTTGATATTTAATAAGAACATGGTTTCCATCCTTCCAAATACAAAAATCCTTTACTCTACATTTAAGGAAGAGTTGGGCGTTCTGGATGGTAAAATTTTAGAATAAGAGTCATAAAACTACAAGCTGGATGATATCTTTAACTGTACAAGGAAAAGGAGTGGAGAATTTGTCATCAAACCAGTCTTAGGGATGTAGATTTTAAAAAAAAATTATTCTTGTAAATTTTTAAAGTTCATTTATCCGACTCTCCTCTTTTTATATCCATTTTTTATTTCACTGCCTTTCACTTTGCTTTCAAAAATATACATTACTGTTTTTCGACGTTCGACGAAATACTCGTAAGCCTTATAAAACAAGCTATAAAATTTTTTCTCTAAAATACCAGAAAACATTCTGGTATTTTATAAAAACATCGAAATTCTACAAAAAATCGGCCCTTGGCAAAGTCATTTGATTTGATTCTATTTTAGGCCGAGGATATTGTTATGGAAATTTCCGTACAACTAGCATACAATACAAAGGGAGCGCAGGCTATGTTGTGTGCCAATTGTACGGAAATTTCCGTAATACTGCCTTCATTTTATTAGAGATAACTCAACAGTTGTAACCAATTACAGAGCTATTTTTTAAAGAGTTGCAATAATATTTGCAATAACAATCATTAAGTTAATTCTGTAAGAATATATTACAAAAAAATGAGATTTCATATTATCAATCACAATTATATCGGTTAAATAAAGTTTGGTTTTTACTGACAGATTAAAAAGTAGAATTTTTAGAGTGATGGTAAATTATTGACAGCTCCCGAAATTCTGAACATTTTTCAATGTTCTTGGGTTCATTTTAAAGATAAATTTCCATGGAATTTTTTTAACTTATAACGAAAATTGTGAAAATGTTCCCCTCTTTTTTGTGTGAGGTGGAACTTGCCATAAAAAAATTGTGAAAATTCGCAAAAACTTAAAAAATCAACAAAGAGATTCTAAAAAAATTCACGAAATATACCTATATTATTATAATTAATTTTATTAATTTTAGAAAATTATTTTCTGAGCTCAAACTTCGTTTGAATTTTCACAATTTTCGTATTCCAAGTTCCGCCTAAGGCAAAATCTGGGGAAACATTTTCACACACGCCTAGTCTCAATTAAGTTCAACCCAAAAATACTTGCGCATCTAGTTTCTCTTTTGTACGTGTTTCGGGGATGCCTCCCGGTTATTTTAAGCCAAGAAAGGAAAAAAACGTACCACGCGTTTTTGAAAAAAAAATTTTTTCATTTTTAACAATGAAAAATCTCATTTTCCTCGAAAATGACTCAAAATATGAATAGCAGTTCATAGTTCAAAATTGTTTCCCTTCGCAAAATCTATAAAATTATACCCTTACCAGATTTTTATTTTGTCTATTTTAACAAATTTTTTCAAAAAAATAGGAAAAATCGAAAAAAATTGACTAAAATAGCAATTAGTTTACCGAACTTTAATATTTTAGTTTTAAAAACGTTTGTTTTTACTTTATTAGTAATGTGAGGAACATGTTATATGATATTAAGTTTCGTAAGTTTCAAAGTAAAGAAAAATTGGTTTTTATCTCTAAAATTGAAGAAATATCATTTTTAACGATTAAAAATCTCATTTTTCTCGAAAACGAAGCAAAATAGTAATAGCAGTTCATAGTTCAAAATTTTTCTTCCCATAATCTATAAATTTATACCATCAGATGTTTATCTTGTGTATTTTAACAAATTTTTAACAAAAAATAGTAATAGCAGTATTAATGAAGCAAAATAGTAATAGCAGTTCATAGTTCAAAATTGTTCTCCTTCCTAAAATCTATAAATTTTCAACCAACTTCAACATTTTATTTCTAAAAACGTTTGCTTTTAGGTCAGTAACAATGTGAAAATCATGTTTGCTCTTTGTCATTACAAAAGTCTTCATGTCCAATAATATATTTAAGATATTAAAAATAAAACATTAAAGTTCGTTAAACTAAGTGATACTTTAGTCAATTTTTATTTTTTATTTTGAGATATTAAAAATAAAATGTTAAAGTTTGTCAAACTAAATGCTATTTTAGTCCATTTTTATTTTTTACTTTAAGATATTAAAAATAAAATGTTAAAGTTCGTTAAACTAAATGCTACTTTAGTCCAATTTTATTTTATATTTTGAGATATTAAAACTAAAATGTTAAAGTTTGTAAAACTAAATGCTACTTTAGTCCATTCTTATTTTTTTATTTTAAGATATTAAAAATAAAATGTTAAAGTTCGTTAAACTAAATGCAACTTTAGTCAATTTTTTAAATTTTTTCTATGTTTTTGAAAAAATTGATTAAAATATACAAGATAAACATCTGGTAAGGGTATAATTCTATAGATTTCAGGAAAGAGAACTTTAAAGTTTATTTTACAACTAAGTAGATTTTAAGAAATAGACCCCATAGCCAATGAAATGTTATCAACGATTTATAAACTGCTCTTCATATTTTGCATCCTTTTCGAGAAAATTAAGATTTTCAATCGTTAAAAATAATATTTCTTCAATTTTGGAGATAAAAAATCAATTTTTCTTCACTTTGAAGCTCAGAAACCTCAATCTCATGAAGCATGCTTTGCACATTGTTTCTGAACTAAAAACACACGATTTTCAAAATAAAATGTTGAAGTTCGTTAAACTAAATGCTATTTTAGTCACTTTTATAGATTTTTTATTTTTTTTTTTTTGGAAATTCTTGTTAAAATACACAAGATATACATCTGGTAAGGGTGCAAATTCGTAGATTTCAGGAAGGGGAAAAATTTGAAACTATGACCTACTATTTATATTTTGCTTCGTTTACGAGAAAACTGAGATTTTTAATCGTTAAAAATGATATTTCTTCAATTTTAGAGACAAAACTCCATTTTTATTTACTTTGAAGCTTAGGAAACTTAATAATCTCGTATAACATGTTCTTCATATTGCTATTAAAGTAAAAACAAACGTTTTTAAAACTAAAATGTTAAAGTTTGTTAAACTAAATGCTATTTTAGTCAATTTTTATCGTTTTTTCCAATTTTTCGGAAAAAATTTGTTAAAATACACGAGATAAACATCTAATAAAGGTATAATTTTATAGATTTTAGGAAGGGAAACAATTTTCAACTATGAACTGCTATTCATATTTTGCGTTGTTTTCGAGAAAAATGAGATTTTTAATTGTCAGAAATGAAAAAACCTTTTTTCTCAAAAACGCGTAGGACGATTTTTTCTTTCTTGGCTTAAAAGAACCGGGAAATATTCCGGAAACACGTACAAAAGAGAAACTGGATATTCAAGCACTTTTGGGTTGAACTTAATCGAGGCTAGCCGTCCACAATTATAGTCATACGTTGAAAAAAAATTCCTTGAAAATTTATTTTAAAAATGAGCCCAAGTTCATTGAAAAATGTTCAATATTTCGGTAGATATTAATAATTTACGAAGACACGGAAATTTCCACTTTTTTGCAATAGCTTCTTACAGAAATAACTCAATGACTTTGCTTGAGGCTGATTTTTTGTAGAATGCTGATGTTTTCTGCGATTTTGGAGAACAAATTTTATAGCTCGTTTCATAAGTATTACGAGCATTTTTACAATTTTTTTTTGAGAAAATTTGTTTTTTAGTAGCTGCCAATGAAAAAAATCTTTTGGAAATTCTTTTTAGGAGATGTCAACTGTAAGATAAAGGGAATACTCACGAATTTCATTGAAGTAGAAAGGATAATCTCCTGGTACGGAGCAATTGAGCCTCGCTTTCAGGAAACTCGTCCATCTGTCACTAAAAGCGTGGGGACCACCTTTATCGTGTTGGCATACTCGACCGACACGTGAATATACGGCCTGAAAATAGAAAATAGCATTAGCTCTAGTAATTCTCCAATAAATGTCGCTTAAAATTTGATAAACTCTTTTGCATTAGATTAAAAGATTATTATTTTAAAAAGTCGCAGCCTTTACTTTAAAATTTTATTATTAATAACAGGCTTGCCAGCGACGTTCCAAATAGAAAAAAGTGGAAAAAGTGACCATTTTTTCAGAAAAGTGACCAAAAGTGAACAAAATAACTTGCTGGCAGGCCTTTAATAATCAAAAGAATTTGTTTGGATATTTTTGTCTGCAAGAATACAACTACTTTTATCAGGTTGTTTGTATTAAGTTAACAATGTACGAAACGTGAAAATTAAATATTTTCCTGATGAACAGTCTCTTTTTTAAAAAGAATTCATGATTTTAACTGGTACGATTTTAACTATGTACATTTGCTTGAAAATTAAAATATTTTCCACCAAAACAAATAGAGTTATTTGGTAAGAAGAAAATGCAAGATTGGGATTTGAAATTCGTTCTGAATGCTGCGTTTTTCGTAGAGAGATGCTTACGCAAATATGAAATTTGCGTTCGTTGCAACGCTGCATTTTGATCGTTGCGAATTTAGTATGTCGAGAAGAGAAACGAAATCAAATCTCACCTTGCCGCAGTTCATGTATTCCACAGCAGTCTCCCGGTAAAAGAAGAACACGTAGTCTCCATAGGCAAAAGAACTGACAAAGTTTGGACCTGAAATCATCAAGTTATACGCTTGAAAAATTATCCCAGATGCAGAAAAAAAACTTATTTTTATAAAGTTTTTGATTAAGGAGGATCTAAAGGATAACAAGAAGACAAAAACTAAATGTTAAAAATCTTTCTCACTTAATTTATTCTTTTGTTAGGGAGAAAGTTCCTCGATTTTTTAGAATTTTAAAGCAGAGAGAAACAGAACAAAAAAGAGGTTATGGAGTTGTAAGTGCTGGTTTTGTAATTAAGCTAAAAACCATTATGTGATGTTTAAATCATTATGTAGGTCTTCGAATAATAGAACTTTGACGATAAATATAAAAGAGTCTGTAATTTTACACTAGTCAAGATAACTCACTTCAACAAAGATTTACTTTCAAGATTCGTCATTGTTATACCTTCATTATACTCGGTAATATCATACTGAAGTTCCCCAATGTAACGCTAAAGTGAAATTCAAGAGAAGCAAAAATCATATTATCCTTGACTAACTATGCAGCTGCAAAAAAATTTGATATTTTACATTCAAATTAGCAACCAATGCTGACGTAGAATGAAATATACATATGGGTCATTGCAAAGAAACAAAAAAAGTTGCAAATTATGAGATCTTCGAGCAAAAAATTGATTTATACATCGTTAAGAGCATTTTACACAAAAATAGGGGAATAGATTATATTAAATATAATCTTTAAGTTTCAGTGTGAGGCAAAAAGAAACAATTCTTTTATCAGAAATGTTACATTATAGTTTATTCAACATTATATTAAATGTTCGATTCAGTGCAATTTATATTTAACAAAAATATGAAACCATTGCTATAATTTTTTTTTTGTTGAAAAATCATTAACTTTTTTCATAACAATGTATTTTTCTTAGAAAATCTCTTATTAAATGCATAATTTTTTTCATTAAATGAGTTAATTTGTACAGTCAAGTGCATATATGCACCATGTAACAGTTTTGAATTAAAATCGCTTCAAATAGAATTAGAATTTCGTTGCACTTTTCAATTTTGATGCAATTCTATACATTTAAAATTCAAAATTATTTAATCTTTAACGCTCGGAGTTTATAATTTATATATTTAACATAAAATTAAGAAATTTTCAGTTTAAAATGCTTTTGGTTGTGAAATTTTGAAAAGGTTATAGCCTAAGAATAAAAACTCTTTACTTCTTTGGTCTTCGATTTTGAAAGTATCATTTTAAATGCTACTCATTTTTTCATTTAGAAATTATCGTCGTTTTACTTTAAAATGATCAAATCTTAAACTCTTCCGCATTTGAAATTGTCCATATTGTTTTTCTTAATTGTTTTATTTTGAAAGCATCTTAAAATATTGAAATCTTACAATATGCCTAAATACATCTAAAAATATTGAATCTTATTGAGTTTTATTAATTTAACCCACATTTAAGGGGGAAAAAGAGAAGAAAGGAGAAAAAGGGAAAGTTTCTTGAAAAAAAGGTTAAAAAGTGGAAATATTGAAAAAAGGGGAAAAATAGGGGAATAGAGGAAAGACTATGAAGCCTGCGTTAAATCTAAATCGAGAGAGAGTATGAAAATTCCAAATTAAGAGATCAAGGAATATATCTGTAAAAAAAACAATTGAAATTTCGAATACATATTTATATTTGAAAAACCAGCATTAAAAGATGCTGTGAAATCATCGTGAATTTACTGGAGAAGTATAAAAATATTTTTGTAAACTTTTTTAATGTTGCGTGACTTATTTTTTGTTAAAATATTGGGAACCTTTTTCTACTAGAATGTTATAAAAGAAATATTATGCTTCCCAGCATAAAATGCTCTCAAAAAGGAGAAATATGGTGATTTTTTCACAAAATTAGGGGAAAAATAGGGGAATAGATTATATTAAATATAATCTTTAAGTTTCCGCGTGGGGCAAAAAAACAATTCTTTTATCAGAAATGTTACATTATAGTTTATTCAGCATTATATTAAATGTTCGATTCAGTACACTATATATATATATATATATATAATAATAATAATAAAAATGTAAAACCAATGCTATAATTTTTGTTGTTGAAAAATCATTATAAATGTACGTTTCTTAGAAAATGTCTTATTAAATGCATAATTTTTTTCATTAAATGAGTTAATTTGTACAGTCAAGTGAATGCATGCACCATGTAACAGTTTTGAATTAAAATCGCTTCAAATAGAATTAGAATGTCGTTGAACTTTTCAATTTTGATGCAATTCCATGCATTTAAAATTCAAAATTATTTAATCTTTAACGCCCGGAGTTTGAAATTTATTTAATATATATTTAATGTATATTTTAAATAATATATATTATTTAAAATATATTTAGCATAAAATTAAGAAATTTTCAGTTTAAAATGCTTCTGGTTGTGAAATTTTGAAAGTGTAATGGTCTAAAAATAAAAACTTTACTTTTTTGGTCTTCGATTTTGAAAGTATCATTTTAAATGCTACTAATTTTTCCATTTAGAAATTATCGTCGTGTTGTCCTGAAATGATCAAATCTTAAACATTTGAAATTGTCCATATTGTTTTTCTTAATTGTTGTATTTTGAAGGTAACTTAAAATATTGAAATCTTACAATATGCTTAAAAACATTTTGAAAAATTGAATCTTATTGGGTTTTATTAATTCAGTCCACATTTAAGGGGCAAGAACGAGAAGGGAAAAAAGGAAAAGTTTCTTGAAAAAAAGGGTAAAAAGGGGAAATATTGAAAAAAAGGGGAAAATAGGGGAATAGGGGAAAGACTGTGAAGCCTGCGTTTAATCTAAATCTTCTGATATAAGATATATATTTATATTACACGTGCAATAAGGATTGCATTACAATTTTCTCGATTAATATTCGCGTTACTGAACCTGTCTAATGCAAGCAGAACAAAAGCTATTGATAGGAATTAGGAATTCGTACGTGTTGATTGAAAATACGATACTGTTGGTTCTCGAATCTCATTCGCTTTAACGCGATCGACAGTTACGTTCCAGAAGAATATCAGTTAACTCTCAGTTCTTTAGTACGAAAATCAGTCGTTCTTCAAAAATAAAATTTAATCTCCTTTGAATAAAAATTTTTAAAAAATAAAAATATTATTTTTAAGATTCAGGGAAAAAATTGTGAATTTAAACTTTATATCCTGGATTTTCGAAATCTTTCATCTATCGTCTGAATGCTCAAGGAGAAGTCTACAATTTTTCATCTGAAATTCCTTTTGAAGAATTTCTGTTTTTCTTAGAAACTAGTTTTCTGAATATTAAGAGCCCAGGACTATTCCCTCTGTTTTCGTATTCTCCGATTTCCCCTAAGGAAATCAGAAGTTAATATTTCACTCCCTATAAGTGTATGATCATTGGTAAAATTGGAAATTCACTTTACCGTTTAACTGATTCAAATCGGAACGCTCCGTCCGAATCTTCTCCCTGTGAATTAGCGGTTCACCACCGGAGAAATCGGCAACGGTGGCTGCATAGAGTTGACCACCTGAAATTGTACAATAATCATGGAAATCACTCGTAGAACACTAACGATATAAATTCAATGTGTCTGCAAGACATTCAGGTCATGAAAGTTAAATTATTGATTCTAATTATAAAATTATAAAATTTATAGGTATCACAGCGGTTCAGTAGTTCAATTTTGGGAAAAATAGGGGATTTTCTTCTTTATTTTTGACTGGTTGCTAATTAACAAGAAACCATTTCGATGGGGATTTCTTTTTCGAAAAAAGGGAGAAAAAGGGCAAAATTTGTTGTTTTTTTTTAATACGAAGGAAGCCAACAAAAATTAATACATACAAAATTTTTATAAGAAAACTCAAATTTCATTAGGAAATAAAATTATATTAACTGCAACTAAACCAACAAATAAATTATAAAAATATCATCAGAGGCTGATTTTTTGGGAATAATATTCCTGAAAAATAATTTTAATGAAACGAAGTTAACTAACGAGAGAAATTCCGATAGCAAATATTTGCCAATAAAAAAGTTGTCGACTAAAAATTAACGACATATCAAAATTCTCGGCTGCTAAAATTGCTGACAAGAATTTAGATTTTTGAATAATTTTGAAATTAACAAAATTTTTTATTCTTAATAATTCAAATTCCCGAAATGAGTGTGCAAATTCTCCAGAATAAATAAATAAATACTCCACAAACTAGACTTTCAGAACCTTTGAAACTCTCTAGAATTTTCTAAAATCCTTCATGAAATCTTCTGGATTTTTCGACAATCTTCTAGAATTTTCTAGAATATTTTAAATTTTGCTTGTCCTTATAGATTCGTTAAATCGCCTTAAATCACTCAAAATCCTCTAGAATCTTCAAGATTTTTAATAATATTTTAGAATCTTCCAGAGATTTCATGATTCTTCCAGAATCTTATAAAACCCTTCAACATTGTCTAAAACCTTCTATAATTTCCCAAACTTTTTTAAAAATCTTACAGAGATATCCAGATTTTTTCCGAGTTCTAAATCTTCGAAAATCTTCAAAAACATCCCAAAACCTAGTATCATTTTTAGGTTTCCCAAAATTGGCACAGTACCCAATATGGGCATAGGGCCCAAAACTGACATAGGGCTCAAAATTGGCCCAGACCCAAAATTGGTACAGGGTTCAAAATTGGCATAAGCCCAAAATTGGCACAGGGTCCAAAATTTGCATAGGGCCTAAAATTGATATAGGTTCCAAATCTGGCATAGGGTCCAAAACTGAAATAGTACTCAAAAATGACATAGTCCAAAAATTGGAATAGGACCCAAAATTGGCATAGGGCCCAAAATTCGCATAGGACCCAAAATTGACATTGGACCCAATATGGACATAGACCCCAAAACTGACGTAGTACTCAATATGAACATAGGATCTAAAACTGGCATAGGGCCCAAAATTTACATGGGACCCAAGATTGACATAGGATCAAAAATTGACATAGGACCATAGTACCATAGTATATAGGACCAAAAATTGGCATAGTACCAATAAAGCTAGGAAACCCTTCCTTGTAGGCGTTTGTTGCCTACTACAAATAATTTTTCAGATTATTCTAGGTCGTTTCAGAATCTTTCAAAATCGTCAAAAATCTTTTAAATTCTGCCTTAAACTTCTAATATCTCCTAGTCTCTTCCAGATTTAGAGAATTCCAGTCTAGAGAATTTTAGGAAGATTTTGAGAAGGGTCTAAAAGATTCTTGAGGATTATTGGTGTCTTTTGCCGATCTTGGAGGGTTCTAAAAGATTCTGCAGAATTCTGGAGTTCAGAATATTCTGGAGGATTGTACAAGATTCTAGAACAGTCTAGTATATTAAAGAATTTTGGGAGATTCTTTAAGATTTTATAAGATTATAGGAGGACCCAGAAAAAAAGATTCTATAGAATTTTCCATAATAAAATCTTCTAAACTCTTCCATAACCGACTATTATCTTCTGGGTTTTCTAAAATATTTTCTATTGAAAATATTATATAGAATAAAATATTTTCTATAGACAATATTATATAGAATAAAATATTTTCTATAGAAAGTACTATATAGAATAAAATATTTTCTACAGAAAATATTATATAGAATAAAATATTTTCTACAGAAAAAATACTAGAAAATCCAGAAGATATTAGACGGTTATGAAAGTTGGAAGAGTTTAGACGATTAGATTATCGAAAATTTTTGAAAGACATTGAAAAAGTCCAAAAGGTTTAAAGTCAGTCTAGAAAATTATAGATTTCTTCAGAGTTCTAAAATCACCGAAAATCTTCAAAAACACCCCAAAACGTATTATTATTTCTCAAAATATTCTAGACTGTTTCAGAATCTTTTAGAATCCTCAAAAATCTTTCAAATTCTGCCCTAAACTTCTAATATCTTCTAGTATTTTCCAGATTTTTTTTTGAAGACTTTCGAAAGGTCTAGATAATTTTAGGAAAATTTAGAAAAAGGTCTAAAAGATTCTTGAGGATTATCGGAGTCTTTTGCCGATTTTGGAGAGTTCTAAAAGATTCTGCAGAATTCTGGAGTTCAGAATATTCTGGAGGATTCTAGAAGATTCCAGAACAACCTAGTACATTTTTTAAAATATTAAAAAAATTTGGGAGGTTCTTTAAAATTTTATAAGATTATAGGAGAACCCAGAAAAAAAGATTCTATAGAATCTTTCATGATAAAATCTTCTAAACTCTTTCATAACCGACTAATATCTTCTGGGTTTTCTAGAATATTTTCTATAGAAAATATTATATATAATAAAATATTTTCTATAAACAATATTATACAGAACAAAATATTTTCTTTAAAAAAAATTCTAGAAAATCCAGAAGATATTAGACGGTTATGGAAGTTGGAGAAGTTTAGAAGATTTGATTATGGAAAATTTTTGAAAGACATTGAAAGAGTCAGAAAATTGTAGAAAATTTGAGAAAAGTTTGAAAGTTTCTAGTAGATTCTAGAAGACTCTGAATTTCTAAGATTTTAATATTGTGACACGCGTTATTTTGAATGTCATAAGTTTCTGTTTATTTCTTTCTATTTATTTAATTAATTTTACAAGCGGTTACTGATGTCCCGTTTGTTAACGATAGGTTATCGTATATCATATTAAAAAATAGTACGTACAAACAGGCGATCATAAACGTGCACTGCC
>JBAGKK010228647.1:0-21694 GCA_037177015.1 Euceroptres primus | reverse complement strand
GTCTTCAACAAGTCTTGGCCATGTCTTAATTGCCCGTTATTAAGACGAAATCCAAGACAAAATATTTTTGCACGGGTCGATCCCTCAACCTATATATAACGCGGCAACCGACGGGCTATGCTAACGATACTTCTGACCTACTGCAATGTATCTTCCGAAAATGATGGCCTCTTAGATGATCGATGACTACTTTAATTGCCCTCAACCTCAGGTTACGCAGTGACAGGAAATTTGCAAAGTTGCTGATTGTATTGTCATTGCGACCCTGATATAGTTAGGTGCAGCGCAATGATATTTGTTTCATTCATTGCAGTATGCGCTTTTTGATGAATTTAGTAATTTTTAAGAGAATGGACCTACATGGCTCACTTATTGGAAAATGTTTTCTTTATGTGCATTTGTATAATTAGATTAGTGGGTCGCTTGTAACATAATAATTACGTAATCGTACGTAACAGTGCCGATCATCAGTTCTAATTACTTTGCCGATTATGAATTCTACTCCGGCAAATTATATTTTCCCAGGAAAAGCCAGAGTTCGGCCGATGAATGGCCCATTACTGTTTCGAGCTTTAGTTTTACTCCAGCAAACCTTATTTTCAAGAGAAAAGTCAGAATTCGGCCCGACAATTCATCGGTTCTACTCCGGAAAACTATATTTTACAATAAAAAGCCAGAGTTCGGCCCAGCAAAGGCCTATTACTGTGCCGAATGTCAGTTCTACTCCGGAAAACTATATTTTCAAAGGAAAAACAAGAGTTCGGTCCAGCAATGGCCCATTACTGTGCCGATTATCAGCTCTACTTCAAAAAACTATGTTTTCTAAGGAAAAGCCAGAGTTTGGTCCAGCAATAGCCCATTACGGTGCCGATTATTGATTCTACTCCGGTAAACTATATTTTAAAAGGAAAGCCAGAATTCGACTCAGAAATGGCACAGTAACGGTACACTATATTGAGCTAAATCTCAGATCAACTCCACCAAAAAATCTTTGAAGTTAAAAAGCCGGAGACCAGCAAATAATCGGCCCATATTTGAGACAGGTTGAAATAAAACTCTGAATTTTTGCAGCTTTGGTGAACCATATTGGATCCACCATCTTTTTGAAAATTTGAATTTGGATTTGTAATACGTTTGACGAACGACCCCCCCGTGACCAAGTTTCATAAAAAGCTCACTATTTTCTATATTAAGTCCGCCAGTTTAAATTTTGAAAGCTTGACTTTGGATTTGTAATCAGGGACCAGAAACCCCCCCCACCCCAGTTCCAAGATTCATAAAAATTCGACTATTTTTGACAATTTTTTACCGCCATATTGGATTCGCCATTTTGAATGATGGAAATTTGACTTTAGATTTGTAATCAGCGATCCGAAAAGCGTCTAGGCACAAAGTTTTAGAAAAAACGTAACATTTTTTCAATTTCGGCATTATATATTTTTGAGCTGTTGCTTGTATGGAATACATCCAGAATTGGTTTTGTGCGGAGTTCACACAACTATGTATGTGTAAGTTTTGACAAATGAAAACTATCAGCGCCAGGAGTGGAGCGTTTTGGAACTTTTGGTTACCTTTTTCGCTGTGTACGCACACATTATACATCCTTCGCTGGTTTATTTGTGTGCTTTGTGCTCAAAGCCAATAAAAATGTTCATTATATAATATAATATAGGCGAACGATTAGTGTTACCATCTGTGAAGCGATAGATTTAAGAAAGGTGCGTAGGTTCTAATCTCCGATCCGTTAATAATTTTATTTTTTATTCTAGGTTAAAGAATTCGACGTTTATACCATATCTAAGAGAATTGATTAATATCTTTAAGTAAAGTGCTCGCATTGTGTTATTTTTTATTTATAATAACTTTTTGGTCTGTTGGAAATAGATAATACTATATTGTTGGGCCAATAATTGTGACTAGTATTGGTCAAATATTGGCTGCCAAGTGAAAACCATAGTTATATTTGAGCGATTACTATAATCCGGCATTGGGCCAATATTTCGACGGCTTAAACAACATTCCTAATGAATTTTGCACTTCCTGTAAAAAGCGAGTTCAATTTTTTTTGTAGTCTATGGTCCTTAAGAAAACTTTGAGGGGTAGAGGTACGCCCTACCTGAGACCCTAGTACTACGAGTGCCATTTTTAAAAGTCGAAATTGTCAGCTCAAGGAGTAGCCTGATACTTCGTTAAAATGACTTTGTGGAAAATTAGGGCTTCTTCATTTTTATTTCTAGGCAAGAAAAAATCTTTTACTATATGTGACGTTCCGGGAAGAAAAGGCCCTAACGTAGCTGAGGCAAATTTTACAGAATGAACGATTGAAGCGGCGGTCCAAAACAGGATCTCCATAGGACGACCTAACTTTGCAGTTTAATAAAAATTCGAATTTTGCAGATAAAAAAAAATATTTTTTATTATGAGAGAGCAAATTAAAAAATATCGATAGCATCAAAACTCTGAGAATTGATATTTTCCGCCTAAGGACCTTTTCTTCGCGGAATGTCACATATGTAAAAAATTTTCAACCCCAATAGGTTTCGCTGCATTCCATTTTTAGCACTGCATAACGGACTACACCTTTGGAGTATCTTTTTCGTCATATCACAAATAGTTGCAAAATGTGGGTTATACGTACTGAAATATATTCTGCAATGAACTTTTTACGTTTTTGTGATGAATTTGACTTTTTATGAGCATTTTTAATCCTATAAACATATGTGACCATCCACGAAGAAAGGGACCTAATGCCTGGGAGCTACATTTTACAGGAGGAGAAATTGAAAAGGCGGTCCAACAAAGGAACTCCATAAGAGGACCATACTTTGCAGTTTAATAGCAATTCGAGTTTTTCAGATAAAAGAATAATTTTTTGTATTCTGAAAAAGCAACTCAAACACTATCGTTTGGTGTAAAAAACTATATATATACATGGAGAAACCTACCTATACCTAAACGTGTCTGAGAACCGCATTCCGGATATAACATCAGTGAAGGAGGCTTTTCGAAGCAGATCTTCGATAGATTTGGTCTTCAAATCTGTCGGCGATGAACAAGATATCTGAGACTAATATGCTAGCAGTCCCGGTTCTACCTTATTCATTTGGAGAGGTTCCATGGGCGAAGTACAAGCTCACGGCCACCGACATCGCCACGCGTAAGATCGTGCATATGAAGAAGAGCTTGCATATTAACTCATCCGTTCCGCGCTTATACATACATCCCACAGCGTGAAGGCGCGCGCGGACTTCTAAATCTCCAATGTCTCTAGAACCGAATTACCCTGGGTACATTTCGCATCGTCGCAAACGGAAGAGACCCTCTCCTGACAATGGTCAGGAATCACGAGTTAATTGGCAAGGGAGCGTTCCTTTACAAAGCTGCGGAGCGTGCGGCCGAGACCACAGGTGAAGGAAGCAGAGGACAAGCATTTCCGCGAACAGCTCCACGACAAAAAAATGCACAGAAACTTTCACGGAAATGTAAAAGATAAGTCCTTGACGATGGAGCTAATGTTTGCTCTCCTCAAATCATCTGGACTTAATTCAGGCACAGAGGGTTTCATTTTCGCTTGCCAAGACGGTGTCATTTCCACCTTAGCATACCGGAGCCGCATTTTGCGGCTCTTATGGTGTTGGCCGCGACTTTGCCCTACCGAACGCTTCAAAGGAGATAGAGTCAATTATCGAAAACGAGAAGTGCCGAATTTACTGGAACTACATGTTCTCGACAATAGTCCCTATTGAACACTTAAGGGCCTCCCTCAACATGGGGGGTTGACTCACTCCCATATTACAGCTACAAATATGAATTGTTTGGTCTAATTTTTTTACCACATAATCTAAAGGTAATTATGTTTCCTGATAAAGAGGCCTTTTCCGGAAAAATTTGGTTGTTTGTTTAACAAAAAAAAATCGAAGTATCGTGTTGCCTATAGAAACGATGCGTTTCTTTTAAACTTCTCAGATGCATTATCTCGTTCACCATTAGTGTAACAGTCTATTGGAAAAAATTTAGAAAAATCATATAAATATCATGTTGCAATCAATGAAGGTTAAAGGCGACAATTATTTTTGAAGTTTTTCTAATTAATATCAAACAATTCAATTTGAAGTGGACCAAATCAAAAGTAAAGCACTCAAAGGTTTTCGATAGACTTATATGAGTCAATTGAAACTTAGAAACATTTTCAAATTTTTTATTAACATAACCTAATTGAAACCTAAAATAAAATTTTTAGCGGCTTTAATAAATACAAATAAACTACGTTTTTAAAAAACTTAAACCATTGTCTCCTCTGATCTTCAATGATTTCAATATAATATTTATATGGTTTGAATTATGATATGATTGTGAATTCTAGTTTTAATTTTTTTTTCGATATTTTTTTGTTGTTGTGACTCGTGATATTTATCGAAAATAAAAATTTTCGTTTATACACTCATTTTAAAATATTTATCTACATGATCAAAATTTCATATCTTATTTAAAATATAATTATTTGATATATATTCTTATTTTATAATGTGTGCAACAATTTTAAATAAATGATTAAATTTATAAAATTTATAAAAATTACATTTGTATGCAAAAAAACACCGAAAATGTGAGTTTTTCATTGAAAAAAGGAATATTAAATATTTATTATCATGTAATTGACAAAAATTTTAAAAAGGAATTGAATATATAAACATAACTACCACCTTTGACCTTCCCTTTGTTAGCCACGACTAAGTTATTAATAACAGATTTTTCACAAATCATTTTAATTAACTAAAAAGTCAGTTTACTAACTGAATTAGATGAAGTCAATGTTTTTTCGTCACTGTTTTCATTAAGTTTTATAAAAACGTAGTTTATTTGTATCTATTAAAACCTCTAAAAATTTTGTTTGAGGTAATGAAAGCAAATGAAAGAATGCACCAACGAAACCACGTATCTTTCATCAGCCTGCTTTCGTTCAGGCAGTTGGCAGACTGCCGGAAAATGGAAGAATACACCATCGAAATCACGTGTCTTTCATTTGCCTGCTTTCGTTCAGGCAGTCGACCGACCGCCTGCAGTTGAAAGAACGATCACTTCGAAGTAATAGGATAGGAAAAAAATTTAAATGAACAAAATATATTTCGAGTCTTGCAAAAGTACTTAAATGTATTACTTAATTTATGTCTTACATAAATGCATTAATTTTTACATTCTCGTCACATATTTAAAAAAAAAGTGCACAATCAATCATGATTATTTTTTGAAACAAGTGAGTGATTGGTGGCAGCGAGAGTTACATTTGATTTTTAATTTGAAGCATGAACAGCGACTTGTGCAACACTGTTTTTGAGTAGCTTTGCAATTATATTTTTGATATCTCTGCCCACCAATGATTGACTGACGTGCTGTTGCTTCACGCAAAGTTAACAAAGTTTCTTTTGGAACATCGGCAATAGCCACAGCATTCGTTCCAGCGACATGCAACTTATTCTGAGGAAACCATCCTTTTATGATACCATCTTTTGTTCTAATTTGGTAAACTCCATTCCAAATATCTATTACAACACCGAAAATTGCTCGCAAATCCAACGGACCTCGATCTACGTCAGGAACTGATAGTGTTACGCAGTCATAGACTTTTATTTGATTTTTCGAAAGGGCCCTCAATTTCCTTAAACAACTTCTGTCAACAGTTTCATTATATATGAGAAAAAAATTGAAATCATTTTTGTAAAAAATAAATAAATAAACCTTTTTCTCCTAAAAAATAAATAAAATAAACCTTTTTCTCCTTAGTACTTATCTCGTAAAATGAATCGTTAATGCCTGTGTAGTCGAAGCACACTTTTGAAAATATTATTTACACTTTTTTTATTTAACAATGAAAATGGGGAAAAAATTGTTAAGGTGTTATTTTGCAGGAAATTATCCGATGTGATCGAGTACACCCTTAATTGTTGCAGAAACATTTTAGAAATGGGTTCCAGGGATACTAGATATGTAAACAATTTTTTCGAATTTTTAGAAACAAATTAGTGGAAAAAAGTGCTTTTCTGAGTACACGGGATGTTTAGAAACTTCTGCCTTACACTTTTGGGAGAAAATGCATGTATAAAGATATTGACTTATGGCTCGTAAAAGATAAATACCAATTGTTTAAACGAATTTTATAAAGAAATGAATAATGCCGCCATTTATCAACAGATTGGTTTCGCTTTTTCTACAAAACCAACTAAAAATATCTTGCTAATAGCCTTTTTGTGCGATACTTTGTTGTTAAATAACAATTATTATTAGTTTTAACAAAATTAATTGACAAATGCATAATATATAGTCATTTCTTGACAGATAGACTTCGTTGTTTCTGCAGAATCACTTACAATTATGTCACCATTTTCTCTTGCTGTGAAGCTAGGCTTTTAAAATATAATTGTTTATTTTTTACCAAATATTAATTCACAAATTCATAGTCCCGTTATTTTTCAGGAGATTGACTTTGTTTTTTAAATGACGACATTATGCATTTGTTTATAAAATTTGTTTAAACAATTAACTATTAGTATTTATCTTTTACAAATTATTAGTAAATATCTGTATACATGTATTTTCTCACAAAAGTACACGGCAGAAGTTTTTAAACATCACCTATACTCAGAAAATCACTTCTGTAATTTGTTTATTACAATTTTAAGATTGTTTGCATATATAGCACAGATGGAACTCATTTCTAAAATGTTTCTACGCTAATTAAGGCAATATTCGAATGAATTGGATAATTTCCTGCAAAATGATACCTTCCAATAAAATTTTTTTTTTCTATTTTCGTCGTTAAAAAAATTTGCTCCGACAACATTGTTAGAAAGTTCATAGTCTCATATAAAAAAAAATAACGTCGAAATCGACTGAAAAATGTAGGCTAAATATTAATTTGTCCACAGGCACTGCCTTCGGCACCAGTGTGGGTCTACCCACTCTCAAGCGAAAAATATTATATGTTATCCTTTTATTGCATCCGGGCCATCAAATCTACTTTGTTCCGAGATTTCACGCATGTGCAGTGAGTGCAAATTGAGTGAGTGCAGTGAGTGCACACTCTATTTTCCAAATGGAGTTTTAAGGTGCAAGTTTCTAGCTTTTAGTTTTAAAATAAATGTATAATTATAAATATAAATAGAAAAATTTGCACACTTTGCCATTTCTTGGAAATTTTTTCGAAAGGCCCCTCAATTTCTTTAAATAACTTTTTTCAACAATTTCCTTATATATGGAAAAAATTTAAAACCATTTTTGTAAATAATAAAGCTTTCTATCCTTAGCACTTATTTCATAGAACGAATCGTTCACAAGTTATAGGGTTATAAACAATTGATTTTCTTAAAAGATTGAAATCTTTGTAGAATTATATCTAAGGCTCCAGAGTCTAAAGATACCAATGAAGAGTTTGAGTGCGTCTTTTTTTGCTTTATAGCAAATAGCCATTACAGTAGGGCTTAAATGTAATTAAGGGATGTCTTTCGTCTGATAATGGGATGGCCCATCAACGTCGGTCAAACCCGAGCAGTTAGGGGTCTACACAATGGTGCTGAAGTTAGCACCTGCGTAGCCGAAACTTTTCAATCGATTTCGACGTTCCTTTTTGTAATTTAAAGCTTATAAAATTTCTAACAAACTTAAAGAAGTAGATTTTTGAAAATGTTATTTAAACGTTTTTTATTAACCATTGAAAATGTAAAGAAAAATTTAAGGTGTTTTTTGCAGGAAATTATTCGATTTTATCAAATATACCCTTAATTAGTGTAGAAACATTTCAGAAATGGGTTCCAACTTCTAAAAGATAAATATCAATTGTTTAAACAAATTTTATAAAGAAATTCATAATATCGCCATTTATCAATTGATTGGTTTCGTTTTCTCTACAAAACCAACTAAAAATATCTTGCTAATAGCCTCTTTGTGCGATACTTTGTTGCTGAATAACAATTGTTAATAGTTTTAAAAGAGATTAATTGACAAATGCATAATGCAGTCATTTCTTGACAGATACTATCTTCGTTGCTGTGAAGCTAGATTTTTAAAATAAAATTGTTAATTGTTTACCAACATCAAATTTACATATAGAAACAGTTAAAACGTTAGAATAAGTTTTTTCAATAATTCTTTTATAATTACTAAATTTACATTATATATCTATATACTTTCACTTATTTTACTAAAGAAGAAATTTACTAAGATATTTCTGAAACGATTATTTATAATAAATAAAAATAGTTTAAATAATTTCTTGTAAACTAAATATTAAATGAAGATGTTTATGTCTTAGCCCAATCCAAAATAACGTTGCTTTATCAACTTTTTTCACATCCCGTCTTGTTTTTATAAAAAAGGTGAACTTTTATTTTACACAAGAAAAGAAAAAACTCTCTCCTCTTCTAAACGCGGGCATAAGATTGTAAAAAATAATGGTAGGATTTAAATTTCATTATGAATTGATAAGCAGAACTCCCGAACCACTTCGCTGTGAAGCAAAAATGGAGTTTCTGTGCAATTTGTGTGTTAAATAATAAAAGTTCGCAACTTTACTTCATAAATTTATTCTTGAGATTTTGAAGGACGCTAAATCCAAAAATATCAAGATTTCAAAATACGAAATGACGGATCCAAATGGCGGATAAAAGTTTGAAAATGGTTAGATGTATATAAAAATGGACATATGGGTTTCTTGGTCACTGAATAGCGATTTCATATTTAAATTTCAAGACTTAAAATGTCGGAACCAATATGGCGGATACAAAAAGCTAAAAAGGGTTGAATTTGTTTAAAAATGTGTATCTGTACATCTTTGAAATCGCTAAATACAAAGGACCTCGCACTAAATACATGGTAGAAAAGATCCCAGTGGAATTTTCAAATTTTCTGATATTTTTTAGTTTATGCTCTCCTCATCAAAAAATCCTGATGGCAAAAACTCAAATTATGAACATTTTTTGCGCTACGACGATTTAAAAGTCAGATTTTGGTATATATTTTTTCTGTGGAGTGGAATATATCACAGACTTTCTTTTCCACACTTTGCATTGCTCTCGTGCAAGTTTATGTAGAAAAAGAATTGCACGCATGAACAATGCGATGTAATTGCGTTGGAAGTGATAAGCGCTAAGCATTCGGGCGATGCGCTAAGCGCTTAAGCAACGCGCAAAGTGTTTATATTTATACCTTTTACAGAATTCTCCTTTCGTGCCAACGCTTCTATTCTACCTCAAACGCTAAGCGTTTAAGAAAAGCACTCAGACAACATAATAAACACCTAGCGTTGCTGTTTAGCTTTGATTAGCCAGTTTAACCCAAGCAGTCTAAATCACTTTATAAGGAATGCTTATCTCGTTCTAATGCTCCGACATTAACTTCAAAGCTAAGCGTAAAAGGTATGTACGTAGATCACAAAATCAACCCCCAGCGGTGCTGTTTTTGTAATCATAAATAAATACCACCTGGGGTGGTTGCTGGAGAGCTTGATGAGTGACTCGTGTCGGAGCGATGTTGTGAGACGAGTGTGTCGTTTGATTGAGCACGTGACTTCTAGATTGATCTAAAATCTATCTCGTCTCCTACACATCCTTTACTTAATCTTGTAACTTACTCTTGCAACTAGGCTAGAACCTAACGAGTTACGCTTATCCCGAAATGGATTTGGCTTAATGGTATAATAATAATAAATAATAAATAAATACAATTGGAACCAAATATTGCAAGTAGCTGCATTAATGACAAATGCTTAGGACTGAATTAATGTATTTGTAAGTGATTTCAATATGATGTCAAGTAATAGCGAACTGCATTCAGATAATTGAAAATAATTCAAAGGTAACATCAATCCATTGTAACGCGTTTGCAGGTAATTTTGTGTAATGCAGTATCACTAATATGCGTATTACTTAACATAACAAAATAAAATATAGAAGAAACTATAAAAAACAATGTATAGTGATGATAATATTACTGCAGATGAGAATCTAATCTTGGTAAGTAGCTTCTGTAGGATAGTAATCTTCAGAAATAACGACAAAATATAGAAGAACAATAGAACGAAATTATAACACAGGAACAGAAGATATAGTTGCTTCTTCTGTGATGATAAAAAGTCATGAATAATAATGCTATTTATCAGAAGAAAAAAAAGCATAACGAAGAAGAACAATATTTCATAATATAAACCTGCATCATTAAATAAATTTTTTTTCTTCTTTTTTCTTGTTAAGCAGTTTGAATTAATATCAGTGCTGATGATAATGTGAACTTAGTAAGTAGTTTCTTTACGATACTAATTTCCTGAAAGAGAGAAAAAATATAGAATAACAATAGAACGAAATTATAAAACAGAAACAGAAGATATACTTGCTTCTTCTGTAATCATAAAGTCATGAATAATAATTCTATTTATCGGAAGAAACAAACGTAATGTAGAACAATATTTCATAATATAAACCTAGATCATTAAATGAATTTTTTTTTCTTTTTTTGTTAAGGGCCCTGGCCCGGAAAATGCATGGCAAAAATGACTATTTTAGTCCGCATGTTTAGACCAAAATAGAGGTTTCCTGGCGTTTCCGACGGGTTTAGGTGATACCTTGTAGTTCTCCTAAGGGCCCTTGACTCCTTTCGCACAGAAAATCCAAGAAATAAGCCAAAAAATAATTGATGGAAAAAGATGCTTGGCCGGCACATGTACACACTAACCCTACAACAGCCCCGTGTGGATTTTCCAGAGAACGCTCCAACACGTCACTTGCACTACAAAACCGCACTCCCGAAGCTACACAATCAAACTTCACGCACAAAATTACTTACGAAAACCGACCGATCGCGATTATTTACTCAAAAACAGTAAAAACGGAACTGAAAATTGACATGAGAATCAGTTGACAGCAGAAAGAAAATTTCACCGCCAGCGCCATCTGGAACGAACTCAGATCGTCATGGCAACACAAGCCAGTGCCGTGTGTATCAAATATTTAGAATGGCAACATAATAACTTAGACGAAAACCGAAAATTGTAAAATGTTTAGAAAAAATTATTTAGAAAAATTACAAAATTAAATCAATAAAATATTTTGATATACATATAATATAAAAATGAAAATAAATTTTCAAAATTAAAAAGAACAAATACTAATCATTATTTTCTTATTATATAATTATTCAATTGCATAATTATAATAACTAATATAGTGAATCATCAATATATTAATATATTACATACCTATATGATTCTAATATATATATATATATATATATATATATATGTTATGTAATTATAATTATATAATTATATTGGTAATCATATTATTTCAACCATTATGAGCCAAAATCCAGCAGAAGCCTTTCCTTTTGATAGAGTGTTGCGACATCCGTCAAAAAAACGTTCTATCAACCAAAATGTCTTTTATAGGAAACTATGTTCATATAGCGTGAAAGTAAATAGATAAATGTCTGCCGGATGACATAGTTAGTTCTATAATATGTACTGTGATGCAGAAGAAATATATTCTGAATTTAAGTGCATTCTCCCAAAAAATTTTAAATCGCATTTCTGACTATCAAGATCACATCCGACAACCCTTTTGAGGCACCCCTATTATCCTTAAGTTTTCTCAATGGACTAAGCGTTGGTTTCAAAAAGCATTTCGAGATAAATGTCAAAAATGTCAAATTTCAATGTACCAAAGTCCCCAAAAAATTTTTAATTTCATTTGTAACTATTGGGACTACAATGAGCAGCCCTCCTGAGACACCCCTATTATCCACTAGTTGTTAAATTAAACCAAGGGGTGGTTTCAAAAAGAATGTCTAGATAAATGTCAAAAATGACAATTATCAAAGTACAAAAGTCACCAAAAAATATTTAATTGCATCTATGACTATTTAGACTACAACCAGTAACCCTCCTGACATGCCCCTATTATTCACAAGTTTTTAAATTAAACCTAGGGGTGGTTTCAAAAGAAATTTCTAGAGAAATATAAAAAATGACAATTTTCAAAGTACCAGAGTCCCCAAAAAATTTTAAATTCTATTTCTGACTATTCGGACCACAACCGGCAACCCTCCTGTGGCACCCCTATTATTCACAAGTTTTCTAAATAAACCTAGAGGCGATTTCAGAAAGAATTTCTAGATAAATGTCAAGAATGACAATTTTCAAAGTACCAAAGTCACCAAAAAATTTTTAGTTTCACTTCTGACTATTGAGACCACAACCGGCAACCCTGCTGAGGCACTCCTAATATCTACAAGTTTTAAATTAAACCTAGGGGAGGTTAAAAAAAGCATTTCTGGGTAAATGTCAAAAATGACAATTTTCAAAGCATCAACGTCCCCAAAAAATTTTATATTTTATTCCTGATTATTGAGCCCATAACTAGCAGCACTCCTAAGGCACTCCTATATCTCACAAGTTTTTAAATTAAACCCAGGGGTGGTTTCGAAAATAACTTCTCGATAAATTTCAAAAATAACAATTTTCAAAGTACTAAAGTCCCGAAAAAAATTTTAAGTGCAGTTCTGACAATTGGGACTACAACCGGCAACCCTCCTTAGGCACCCCTATTATTTACAAGTTCTTTACTGAAACCTAGGGGTGGTTAAAAAAGAATTTCCAGATAAATGTCAAAAATGACATTTTTCGAAGTACTAAAGCCCCAAAAAATTTATAATTTTATTTCTGACTATTGGGACCTTAACTCGCAACCCTACTGAGGCACTACTATGACACACAAGCTTTCAAATTGAACCTTGCGGTGGTTTCAAAAAGAATTTCTAGATAGTTGTCAAAAATGACAATTTTCAGAGTACTACAGTCCAAAAAAAAATTTTAATTGCACTTCTGACTATTGGGGCTACAACCGGCAACCCTCCTTAGGCACCCCTATTATTCACAAGTTTTTAAATTAAACCTAGGGGTAGTTTCAAAAAGAATTTCCAGATGAGTGTCAAATATGACAATTTTCGAAGTACTAAAGTCCCAAAAAAATTTTTAATTTTATTTCTGACTATTGAGACCCTAAGTAGCATCCCTACTGAGGCACTCCTATCACCCACAAGCTTTTAAATTGAACCAAGGGGTGGATTCAAAAAGAATTTCTAGAGAAATATCAAGACTGACAATTTTTAAAGTACCAAAGTCCAGGAAAAAATTTTTAATTTTATTTCTGACTATTGAGACCATAACTGGCAACCCTCCAGAGGCACCCATGTTACTCACAAGTTTTTAAAATAAACCAAGGGGTGGTTTCAAAAAGAATTTCTAGATAAATGTCAAGAATGACAATTTTCAAAGTACCAAAGTTCCCAAAAAATTTTTAACTTTATTTCTGACTATTCGGACCCTAACTGGCAACCCTGCTAAGGCACTCCTATTACTGAAAATTTTTCTAATTAAACCTAGGGGTGGTTTCAAAAATAATTTCTAGATAAATGTCAAAAATTACAATTTTCAAAGTACCAAAGTCACAAAAAAATTTTTAATTTTATTTCTTAATATTAGGAACACAACTGGCAACCCTGATGAAGCACCGCTATTATTCACGAGTTTTTAAATTGAACCTTGGGATGTTTTTAAAAAGAATTTCTAGATAAATGTCAAAAATAACAATTTTGGAAGTACCAAAGTCCCAAAAAATATTTTTATTGCACTTCTAACTATTGGGACCACAACCGGCAACCCCCTTGACGGAACCGCTATTACGCACACGTTTTTAAATTAAACGTAGGGGTCGTTTCAAAAAAAGAATTTCTAGAGAAATGTCAAAAAGGACAAATTTCAACGTAATAAAGTCAGCAAAAAATTTTTAATTTAATTTCTGACTATTTAGACCACAACCGCCAACCCTCCAGTGGCACGCCTATTATTCACAAGTTTTCAAATTAAACTTAAGGGTGGTTTCAAAAATATTTTCTAGATAAATGTCAAGAATGACAATTTTCAAAGTACCAAAGTCCCCAAAAAATTTTGAATTTTATTTTTGACTGTTAGGACCATAACTGGTAACCATCCAGAGGCGCCCCTATAATTCATAAGTTTTTAGATTCAACCTAGAGGTGGTTTATGAAATAATTTTCAGGTAGAGGTGAAAAATGACAATTTTCAGAGTACCAAAGTCCTCCAAAAATTTTTAATTTTATTTCTGACTATTAGGACCATAACTGGCAATCCTACAGAGGCACCCCTATCACTTAGAAGTTTTTAATATAATCCTAGGGGTAGTTTCAAAAAGAATTTCTAGATAAATGTCAAAAATGACAGTTTTCAAAGTACCAAAGACCACAAAAAATTTTAAATTCTATTTCTGACTATCAGGACCGCAACCGGCAACCATCCTGAGGAACCCCTATTATTTACAAGTTTTTCAAATGAACCTAGTGTCGGTTGAAAAAAAAATTTCTAGATAAGTGTCAAGAATGACAATTTTCAAAGTACCAAAATTCCCAAAAAATTTTTAACTCTATTTCTTACTATTAGGGCCCTAGCTGGCAACTCTGCTGAAGCATTCCTATTACTCACAAGTTTTTTAATTGAACCTAGGGGTGGTTTTAAAAAGCATTTCTAGATAAATCGCAAAAATGACAATTTTCAAAAAACCAAAGTCCCCAAAAAATTTTCAATTTCATTTCTGACTATTGAGAACATAACTGGCAACCCTACAGAGGCACGTCTATTACTCAAAACTTTTCAAAATAAACATAGGGGTGGTTTCAAAAATAATTTCTAGATTAATGTGAAAAATGAAAATTTTTAAAGCACCAAAGTTTCAAAAAAATTTTTAATTACACTTCTGACTATTAAGACCACAACCGGCAACCCTCCTGAGGTACACCTGTTATTCACAAGTTTTTAAATTAAACCTAGGCGTGGCTTAAAAAAGAATTTCTAGATAAATGTCAAAAATGAAAATTTTCAAAGTTTCAAAGTCACCAAAAAATTTTTAATTTCATTTCTGACTATTGGGACCACAAACGGAAACCCTCCTGGAGTACCCTTATTATTCACAAGTTTTTAAATTATACCTAGGTTTGGTTTTGAAAAGAATTTCTAGATAAATGTTAAGAATGACAATTTTTAAAGTACTAAAGTCCGCAAAAAAATTTTAAGTGCACTTCTGAATATTAGGACTACAACAGGCAACCCTTATGAGGCACCCCTATTACTCACAAGTTTTTAAATTAAACCTAGGTTTGGTTTCAAAAAGAATTTCTAGATAAATTTAGAAAATGACAATTTTCAACGTAATAAAGTCACTAAAAAATTTTTAATTTCATTCCTGTCTATTCAGACCACAACCAGCAACCCTCCTGTGGCACCTCTATTTTTCACAAGTTTTCAAATTAAACCTAGGGGAGGTTCAAAAAAGAATTTCCAGAGAAATGTCAAAAATGACAATTATCAGAGTACCAAATTCCTCAAAAAATTTCTAATTTTATTCCTGACTATTAGGACCATAACTGGCAATCCTCCAGAGGCACCCCTATTACTCACAAGTTTTTAAAATAAACCTAAGGGCGGTTTCATAAAGAATTTCTAGATAAATGTCAAAAATGACAATTTTGAATGTACCAAAGACCACAACAAATTTTAAATTCTATTTCTGACTATCAGGACCACAACCGGCAACTATCCTAAAGCACGCCTATTATTCACAAGTTTTTCAAATAAACCTAAGGGCGGTTAAAAAAAAGTTTTTAGATAAAGGTCAAGAATAACAATTTTCAAAGTACCCTTAATAGTGAAAAATAAAATTTAAAATTTTTTGGGGACTCTGGTGCTTTAAAAATTGTCATTTTTGGCATTTATCTAGAAATTCTTTTTGAAACCACCCCTAGGTTTAAGTTAAAACTTGTGAACTATAGGGGTGCCTCAGGAGGGTTTCCAGATATGAGGCCAATAGTCAGAAATAAAATAAAAAATTGTTCGGTGACTTTGGTACTTCAAAAATTGTCATTTTTGACATTTATCTAGAAATTCTTCTTGAAACTACCCCTATGTCTAATTTAAAAACTTGCGAATAATAGGGGTGCCTCTGGAGGGTTGGCGTATGTGATCCTAATAGTCGGAAGTGCAATTTAAAATTGTGTGTGAGAATGGACTTTATTTTAGAATATATTTCCTCCGCATCAGAGTATACATTATAGAACTAACTATGACATCCAGCAGACGTTTATCAATTTACTTTCACGCTATATGAACATATTTCTATAAAAGGCGTTTTGGTTGATAGAAAATTCTTTTGACGGAAGCCGCAACACTCTAGCAAAAGGAAAGGCTTGTTCCGGATTTTGTCTCATAATGGTTGAAATAATATGATTACCAATATAATTGTATAATAATAATAATAATATATATATATATATATATATATATATGTATATTAGAATTATATCAGTATGTAATATATTAATATATTGATGAATAATAATTATAATTTATTATTATGCAATTATATAATTATAAAATCATAAAATAATTATTATTGTTTGTTATTATTATGCAATTATATAATTATAAAATCATAAAATAATTATTATTGTTTGTTATTATTATGCAATTATATAATTATAAAATCATAAAATAATTATTATTGTTTGTTATTTCGAATTTTCAAAATTGATTAATTTTTTCATATTATATGTATATTAAAATATTTTAATAATTTAATTTTGTAATTATTATAAATAATTTTGTCTAAACATTTTACAATTTTCAGTTTTCCTATAAGTTATTATGTTGCTATTGTAAATATTTTATACACACGGCCCTGGTTTGTGTTGCCATTGCGATCTCAGTTCGTTCCAGATGGCGCTGGCGGGAAAATTTTCGTTCTGCTGTCAACTGATTCTCATGTCAGTTTTCAGTTCCGTTTTAACTAGTTTTGAATAAATAATCGCGATCGTTTGGTTTTCGTAAGTAATTTTGGGCGTGAAGTTTGATTGTGAAGCTTCGGGAGCGCAGTTTTGTAGTGCAAAAGACCTGTTTGAGCGTGCTGTGGAAAATCCACACGTGGCTGTGTGGTAGTTTTAGTGTGTACATGTGCCGGCCAAGGATCTTTTTCCATCAAGGATTTTTCGGCTTTTCCCGTGGATTTGCTGGGCCAAAGTAGTCAAGCGCCCTTAGGAAAAGTACAAGGTATTATCTAAACATGGCGGTACGCTGGGAAAACTCTGTTTTGGTCTAAAAATGCGGACTAAAATAGTCATTTTTGCCATGCATTTCGGGCCAGGGATCTTAAGCAGCTTGAATGAATATCAGTACTGGTGATAATGTGATCTTAGTAAGTAGTTTCTTTAGGATACTAATGTTTTGAAAGAGAGACAAAATATAGTAGAAACCAAGAGATTATAACACAGGAACAAAAGTCATTTTTGTTTTTTCTGTTACCATCAAAAACCGTGAAAATTGATACTGTTCACCAGCAAGAATGAATAAAATGTAAAACAGGTTATCATTTTGTATAAAATTGGGTTAGGAGATGTGATTTGTTGCTTTTAGTCTTCAACATCTTCGGGCTCATCATCGGAGTTCTGTTGCTGAGGCCTATTTGCTGCATCAAGGATTGCGTTATCGAGAGACGTTGAGGAATATCGAACATTTCCTTGATCCCAAGAACCATAATACGCTTGCAATGTCTGCACACGGGCCTACAGTACGAGCTCCCGATTTGCATGTGCAATAATATCCTTGAATGAGATCGTTGTCGTTACCGTCCATTTCACCTTCGTGCTCATTATCGTCAACGGGCCAATACGCAACCCAAAGTTGGTACCTAGTCGCATTCCGATGTCGTGAAAAAACTCTGACTCTGATTAGTCCAAGCTGCGGTATAATGCCTTCTCGAGCTCGATCCCTCAAGACTTCTAGCTGAAATACCTCTTCTCCTTCCCTCTGTAACTTATCCTGGATATTCGATGGAGCTACCTTGACTTGATGGATAAGTCACAGTTAGATCCTTAAGGAAGTCCAAAGATAATTGCGGAAAGTCAAGTATGTGATGAAACTCCAATCGAAACCATCGAATATCACCACCTATGAGATGCAGATTTTCGACTTCCACTAACCCTTGAACAACATTTACTTCGCGGGCTTTCTCCAGCAACTGCCTAGCTAAATATGCATCAGCCTCTTCCATGTACACAAAAGGGTGGTAGCGATTGATTATTGCTCCAGTAATTCGATAAAAATCACCAAGATGGTGAAGATGAGGCGTACGAATGACTTGCGCAAAGAATTTGAAAATCAACTTCATGTGGCCATTTCTAGCCTCTACGATCCATCTTGTTTTTGTAACCAGGCGCGATTCATTTGCTTGCTCAGTAGTCAGTTGACGTTGCCCTCGCTCAAGAAGTGATGGCATTTTCCATCGGATTCTCAGATGCTCCAGCAGCAGTAGAGCATCCCTTTAGCCCAAATCAAAAACAACAATATCACCTTCTTGCTCTCATTCCTTGAATGTCCCTTCCGAATTCGTTCAGAAGCATTGCAGTATCGTTGTTTCGGGAGTCAAATAAGTATGGCCCTTGAATGTCAAGTATGTAGCCATTAGGTGCAACAAGTAGTGCTGGTATAGTATATTGGAAAATTCAGTAACATGCCTCTTTATATATTCAGCCCTAGTGAACGCACCAAATACTTTGTTTTTCGGAACGAAACTCGTCATTAGAGATCTCCTGACAGCAGCAATAACCAGGCTTGCAGCTTGTCTGCTAGAGTATTGAAACATAACTTTCAGGAACTCATCAGAAAGTGCTTGTCTCCACTTGCACAAGAACATCAGAAGATCTTTTTTCGTTACGTACCTAAAGCCATTTTGTGGAGGAACTAAATCACAAAACGTGAACAGCTCTCGGAACTGTTCTTTTGTCACAGGAAAAAAGGCTTCGAATTCAGGATCTGTGAAACTGTTTTCATCTTCATAAACAAGACGGTTCACTGCGACGTTACGGAGCTCCCGTAGAAACACTTGCAATTGCTGCCCCTTTATTACGCATGCCCTATTTACAAATTGCAACCCAGGTAACAACGGCTGTAGGATTTAACGTCTTCGGGGACATAAATTTTTAATAAAATGAAGACGTTAGCTCTACTTTCCAAAGGAAGCCTGTGGATGTCAACAATAGCATCACAAACCACACAACTACGGTTCGCAGTTTGTGTCAGCATGTTTAGCCGGTCATGTTTGATTTCCGCTATTTCAATCCGAATAGATTGGTTGCAATTAAGGCACAGCATCGTGAGAGGTGTGATAATAAGTGGTGGCCTACCGAAACCATCACGTCTGTGAATAGCAATATCGCGCTTATCTGAGTTTTCGTTTCCATCAATTCGAGCTAAAAGACCTGGTTGAAATAATCTATCACAAACATAACACGGTAAATAGTTTCTGAAAGTCATTGCCACCTTTTTTCAAAACGTCAATCTTGTATCATTAATGTGACATATGGTAAGTCACATTTAGTGACTTTACGCAACTCCACGCGATTTCTTGATGACGTCTGGTAGATTCAAGTGACTGTTGCCAAATATATGAGATCCACTGTCTGAGTTCAAGCACCTTTATAAGACATTCCGCTACTCAAGTCGCATTACGTTATTTTACATACCTTCACACGAGTTTCGGAGACATAGAGTGGACTCAAGTTACTATTGACGACTATATGTGAAATCAATGGATATCAAGTGACCATGACTGACTTCAAGCAACTTCAGCAGACATACCGCTACTGAAGTAACATTCTGTGTTTATGCACAACTTCACGCGATTTGCAGTAATATTTGGTGAAAATAAGTGACTAAGGACGACTATGACATCAACGGTCATCAAGTGGCACTCAGAGACTTTGAGTATATAACATCAGTATGAATATGTAGCACCAGGTGGATTCAAGTGATTGATGTGACTTTGACATGAAACACAATCAAATGATTTCTGCGGACTTGAACTGGCTGATTAGCGACAAACAGCAACGCTGGCAGTTGATTTTGTTGTCTGAGTGATTTCTTAAACGCTTAGCGTTGAAGTTAAAGTGGGAGCATAAGAACGAGATAAGTATTCCTTATAGGGTGTTTTAAGCTTCTTGCTTAAAACTGGCTAATCCGAGCCAAACAGCAACACTGGGAGTTGATTTTGTTGTCTGGATGCTTTCTTAAACGCTAAGCGTTAAAGTTAAAATGGGACCGTTAGAACGAGATAAGCATTTCTTATAAAATGTTTTAGACTGATTAAAACTGGCGAATGAAAGCCAAACAGCAACGCTGGGAGTTTATTTTGTTGTCTCAGTGCTTTTATTAAACGCTTAGCGTTGAAGGTAGGATGGAAGCGTTGGCACAAAAGAAGAATTCTGTAAAAAGTGCTTTAGGGTGCTTGACATAAACTGGTTGATCAGTGCCAAAGCAACGCTGGGTATCGATTCTTTTGTCTGGCCATTCAACTTAAGCACTTTGCGACGAACTTAGGATACAATATTTCAAACGAAAGTAGCGTATGTCATGTGTTTCTGAATTAGCTATTTTTATCACCGATTCAGACAACCAAACGCCTCTTGATAATAGAAATCGAATTTCGCGTTTGAAGCTCGATAACATGCAATTATATGAACGATTTGCGCGTTGCCTAAACGCTTAGCGCATCGCCCGAACGCTTAGCGCTTATCGCTTCCAACGCGATTACATCATATGATTCGTCTGCCCAATTCTTTTTCTGCATAAACTTACACGAGAGCAATGTAAAGGGTGGAAAAAAAGTCTGTGATATATTCCACTCCACAGGTAAAAATATGTACCCAAATCTGACTTTTAAATCGTCGTAGCGCAAAAACTGTTCATAATTTGAGTTTTTGCCATGAGAATTTTTTGATCAGGAGAGCATAAACTAAAAAATATTGAAAACTTTGAAAATTCCACTTGGACCTTTTTTATCATAGAATGTATAAACTGATTTGGATTCGGCGCTTTTAAATTTTGAATTCTTTTTTCACAGGTGGATTTCACGGCCCAAAAAATCTCTAGAAGTTTGAAATTTTGAGATCTTAGTGAGGAATTGGTATTCAGCGACCCCAAAAACATGTATATACTTATTTCCATAAAAATTTAACCATTTTCAAATTTTTATATTTACCATATTGGATCCTCCATTTTGCTGAGTTTTGGAAGTCTGATACCAAATTCTGATTCAGCGAACTCAGAAACGTATAAATACTCATTTTCATAAAAATTCAACTATTTTCAAATTTTAGTGTCCGCCATTTTGTATTTTAGAATCTTGATAGAAAATTCGAATTCAGCGGCCCCAAAAGCGTAGAGATACTCATTTTTATAAAAATGAAACCATTTTCAAATTTTTACATCCACCATTGAATCATGCTTTTTGTCAAATGTTAAGTGTCGTCCGGTGAAAGGCACCTGCCAATTTACTGACCGTTATTGCAGTGTTGCCAAATCGCCGAGGCGGCAATGTTTGCTTCACATCTGTATTTTCATTTATATATTTGCTTCATATCTGTGTCGTCATTGATATATGATTGAGGCGGGAACGCACAGGATTTATTTACTAGCATGGTGACACTAGCTCCGGTGATCTACACTCGAACTAACTACTATCGGCGAGAAAATTCGAGTCCTCTGGCTTTGACGTTAAAAAAGTAAGTGAAGAAAAAATGGTAGCTCAAT
>JBAGKK010228541.1:0-21694 GCA_037177015.1 Euceroptres primus | reverse complement strand
AAAAAATTAATTGAAAATCGATTAAGAATTGGGACCTACAGGTTATTTTGAACATCGTTTTTTCATTTCGCCCCACTTTGCGCCGTCAGTGCTTAGGTTTATATGTGAATTCACCATGAGAAGTCCTTTTCCCACTTACGAAACGGAAGTAAAAACTGTCCGAAACATTTGAAGGTGCGTAGACAGAGAGGGCCCGATCGTGTTCAAACGACAAGTCATACTTAACCATTCGAAACGATCAAACCCAGAATCCTGTCTACTATATACGATAGAGAGACATTTCGAATTCAATCATACCTTTCTATCTCACATGGTAGAAAGAGAGGTCTAATCGACTTCAGGCATTGGAGTCCCACTGCAGTTCAAAATACAACTTCAAGTTACAGAATTAATCACCAGGGTGGGTTATGATCAGTGCCATCTAGGGGGACTTCAAAAATCGTGAGTCAACAAATCAACAAATCACGCACTTAAGTTAAAAAAGTTAAAAAGATATATTTAAATTTTTCTTTTCGTATTCTGAGAGTTCCGCCAGCTTTTATGCACTTCCGCCGGCAGCCGGCCTCCAGATGCTTACGCTGGTCCAACCGGCGCAAACCGGCCTAGGTGGCAACCCTATATTACGATGAAATTGAAAATTAAAATAATAGTGTTTTCTTGAAAAATTAAAGTAATATAGTATAATATTTTTTGGCATAAAAATATTTATTCGGAAAGAATTATATTTCGTAATGCTTCGGAAAGAAATCGGAAAAATTCAGAACGAATTAGATCGTGGGACAGTTCGGAAGAACTTCGAAAATCTTCGGGAAGAAAATAATATGTTAGTACTCACTGACATGATAATAATATAATCATGTCATGATTTGACATGATATTATGTCATGATTTTTTATGATAATCATGTAAAGATCTTGTAATTTTTCAGATTATAAAAGGTTGGCATCAGTGGCTGAAAGCCAAGTGCATCAACGTTATCGAATTTATGTTTTAGTTTGACAAATAACCTCAAAGTCGGAAAGAAATCTTCAGCAATCGGTCTGATAAACACTACGATTTGAATAAAAACTCACTTTCAAGACACGCAACACATTTCTTTGACCATTTCGACAAAGATTTTTAATTTCTAAAAATTCTTTTCGACAGTTTAATGTTCTTACTAAGATATACGTAAATAGCAGAGATTATGGCCGCCATGACACATTTTCTCTTTTAAATTACATTACAAGTTTATGGCATGATAATCACGTCACGGTGTTACCTGGGTAGTTCAAGAGTTGCGGATGTGAAGGGCAGTTTAGTAAAAACTAAGATAGTCTTGATGGTTTACACGATATGTGACGAACTCTTTCATGAAAATGTGCTGAAAGATTCCATGAAATGTAAAGACTGAGGCGATTTTTATTGTAATAATTAGTAAGCTTTTTTACATCGATGTTCACTTTAAAAACAACAAAACTTTTTAAAGTTATTTCCAAAACCTTTTCTGTACTATATTCTAAAAGTTTTGTAAGTTATATTTCGTTTAGGAATCGTTTTTGCATCCTCGTCTCTTGAAATAGTTCAGTAAACTTTAATTGACTATTTTTTTCCGTATAAAATCGGAGACAACGGTGAGTTTTTGTTTCATAGGATTCAAGAGAGACAAAAACGTTCTCTCTTTAATTTTCAATTAAAGAAAACAAACCTGCTCCCGAGATACAACAGTGCTGAATTGAAGCGTGAACAGTTTGATTGCACGGAGAAAATGTTTGAAGTAGATTTTACCATGCTAGATTACCAAATAAGATAAAACTTATCCAAATTTACGGTAAAACATTATCACCGAGCATGGTAAACTAGCTATAGCGAAAGGTATATTTTATCTTATTTGGCACTCTTCCAAGCATTTGCATGCTTAGCATGGTGAAATCTACCCCAATTGTTTTCTCCGTGTGGAAAATGTTATTCGGTTCCAAAGAAATAGAGGAATTTTTTTTCGTTCGGGGTGCATATTTTCTTAACTTTGATTGGTGATTAAAAATCCAATTTTTAACTTCAGAAAAAGAAAAAATTTTATTCTTAGCTTTTGAGTTCTTGAACCGATGTAAAATAGTATTTTTCGATACAAGCTTTACCGCCTTCGCGGACTATATCGAACACTATTTTTTGTAACAACTCCATGGAAATATCTCCTTCGCGTATCATCTAGAATCACCAAAAGGAGGCTTCTGCTAACACGTACCCGTTGAGCATGCTTGCAGGGTGAGAAAATTATTCTCGCACATGTGAGAATTGCGCACACTTCGAGCATGCGTATCGGGCACGTGTTCGCGAAAGCTTCCTTTCGGTGACTCTAGATGGTACGCGAAAGAGGCTTTTCCATGGAGGCGTTGCAAAAAAATTTTGATTGGAAAATTTCATTAAGTTCCGAGGAAATGGATTGAGAATTTTTTTTTTCCAGGCGCACGTTTTTTCATCTTCGGAGGTGGATTAAAAATCCAATTTTCAATGTTGAAAAAAACAAATAATTGCTCCCGAAGTACTGCTGTGCTCAATTGAGGCTTGAAAAGTTTGATTGAATAAAGTTATTGAAATTTGAAAAATTATGTGAAGAATTCCTTTTGCAACACTGTGTATTACAATTTATCTAATTTTTTCAGCCATGAATATCATTTTTGATAGAATGGCACTTCTGCCCTTTTGGAACGCCATACCATTCATACCTCAGGAACGGTTCATCTGAATTTAATAAAGTTCTTTTCTAATTTAGCATTGTGCAATAGAAAAAAATTCACCATGTTCATGTTTGAAAATTGAATATTAACTGAAATACAGAACGTTAAATTTTCAATTATTTTATTCGATTTTTTTTATTTTCCTGAGTTTATTGCAACAAAATAGGGGCACCCCATGTCAAAGGTAACAAGTGGTTGATCGATTTCCTTTATTTTTTGTTATTCTATAGAGTTTCGGGTACTAAATACTGATGTCAAAAGGTTTTGCAAAATTCGCAATATTTTGATAGATATTGTTAATTGAAAATTGGAGTTTTGAAAACTGGACCATATTTTGACAATTTTTGCCTTGAATAATATTGATCGGACGAAAAAAATACCTTTATAAAAATGTACGCAAGAAAGGTCGAAATTTAAGATAATTTGAAAAAATTGATAAAAATATCAATTTATATATTTTTTATTGATTAAAAAATTTTTTATTGTTGTTATTCGACCCAAGGGGAATCATAAAATTGTGAACTAAATAAAGAAATATAATATTTAAAGTGTCCTAAAGTTCTCCATGAAGTAGCAAAAATGTGTTTTTTGATATTTTGAATAAAAAAAATCATCAAAGTTTTTCGGTCGCGTCTCAGTGTCACGGCGCGCACAGTGGTTCAAACTGTGCATTTAATGCTCTTAATCATTTACAGCCCTTAATTTTGCATGGATTTTGATGTTTTTTGTTTTAAAATGCTTAGCATGAAATTCTTAAGAAACGTAGGGAATCCGTTTTTGAAGTTTGTTTTTATGTTCAATAATATACAGGATGGTCACGTAATGGCGTACATATATAGAGAAAAATGCGACCAGATATACACCGATGCACGCAGCAAGCCCTTGTATAGAGATTTTTAACCCTATAGAATGGTTTGTTTCACTCCACACATTTGCATGTTATTCAATGCATGTAAACCGCTTCATGTCCACACTGTATAAACATTTTAAAAATTGCCATTTCAGCAATATGATTTTTTATTTCTGCAAAAATTACTTATATTAATTATTGGTTGATCAGAATTAATAAAGAAAAACTTAAAGAACATACCTAAATATTTTATTCAACATTTTGTTTAATTCTTGTAAATAAGTAATTGAAACAAATTCTCCAATCTATCAGTTTTCTGTCGGAACCTATTATTTTGGCCTACGATCATTGTGATTTATTATTAGAATGTTATTTAGTAACAACAAATTCTTATGAAACAATAATTTCTATACAATCTATACAGTTATAAACAATTTTTCAAACTATTAGAGCCCATTGACAGTCCATGGTGCAACATATGAACACTGAAATTTTTTCTGCAGAATCGAATGGCGCTATTAGTTTTTCAGCAAATCGAATTTTTAAATAAATTTGCTAAATAAAAATTATTTAAACAATTGTTGTTGGTCTGCCAATGGGCCCTTAGAGTTTTAGAAATTGTTTATAATTGTATAGATTGTTTACAGAAAACTGATAGATTGGAGAATTTTTTTAATCAATTATTTATAAGAATTGAATAAAATGTTGAATAAAATATTGAGTTATGATCTATAAGTCTTTCTTTACTAATTCTAATCAATAAGGAGTTTAATTACGTAAAAGTAATTTTTTTAGAGATCAAAAATTATATTGCTGAAATGGCCAAAATGGCCAGAATTAAATGAAATGTTGAATAAAATATTGAGTTATGTTCTTTAAGTCTTTCTTGAATAATTCTGATCAATAAGGAGGTCAATCACGTTTAATTAATTTTTTTAGGGATCAAAATTATATTGCTGAAATAGACAATTTGTCCGCTGTATTTGTTTATATATTGTTGAATATAAAAACAAATTTAAAAAAAAGATTCCTTATGCTTCTTAAGAATTTTATGCTGTGCATTTTGAAAGAAAAAACTTTAAAATCCATTCAAAATTAAGGGCTATAGATGATAATGAATTTTAAATTCCCAGTTTGAACCACTGCTTAAAATATCAAGAAACACATTTTTCCTACTTTCGTGGACAACTTTAGGACACTTTAAATATTATATTAATTTATTTAGTTTACAATTTTACGATTCCTCTTGGATCGAAAAACAACAATAAAAAATTGTTCATTAGATAAAATAATAAAATTTGATATTTTGATCAATTTTTTCAAATTATCCTAAATTTTGATCTTTTCGGTGTACATTTGTATAAAAGTATGTTTTTCCATCCCATCAATATTATTCAAGATAAGAATTGTTAAAATATGGTCCAGTTTTCAAAATTCCAATTTTCAATTAGGCAATATCTGCCAAAAAAATAAAAAAATAAGTTTGGATATATGTTATTTTTCGATAGTATATACTTTAAATTAACGGAATAAAATTTCTGAAAGCTTAAATGAATCTATTGAAGGAGATATTAAGAAATAACGTAGGTGCAAATGTAGAAGTAAATGAACACATGAGTTAACAAATGAACGCAGATGAGGCAGTAAATGAACGACTTTTTTCAGTTGTTGAACGAAATGTTTTAGTGAATGAACATTTAGAATTTGGCATTTGGAAGAAACAATGAGTAATCGAATTTCATAAAGTTAGGTTGTTTTAGGTTAACAACAATAATATCAAACAACACTTTTAGAAACGTCAAAAATTGAGAAAGTCCTTACATCTTCTTTATGCAGTTATGTGTATGAGGTATTTTTATTCATTCTCATGATTTTTATTATAATTTTTATATATTTTTCACATGACAACACATGACACACACGTGACATGAGAAGTTCAGCAGAGGTCTGTTCATTCACTAAAAATAGCCTAAAAAAGTATCGGTAATTGAACATCCCAGTTCTTAATTACTATTAAGTTTTATTAAAGAAATTTTGACATAATATTAAAATATTTACCTTATACTTATCGGTGAAAAAAACTTTACATTAAATAATGTTTATTTATCATAGAATTTTCAATATTAACGAACGTGGTCATTCAAAGCCCTTACTGCTACACTTCTAAATTTGTGACACTCGATGAAAAAATATTTTTCATTAATTGTCCGATAAATTTAATCGTATTTAATGTCTATTGCTGAAATTTTTAGAATATATACTTTTTTGTAAATTTAATGACGTTTAAAATATTATGGTTAATAATTGCTATTTCTTATTTGAAGAATCGTATTCATTCACTCCAGTGCGTTCAATCACTGGTAAACTTACCCACTCTATGAATATAAAGGAAATCGAAGATCCAATTTTTGCCTTCGACATGGAGAGAACCCCAAAAAAACAGGTGTCTTTTGAAATTTGTATTGAAAAATGCATTGAAATCATGTGTTACTTGCCAAAAAAATTTTCATTTTGACACTCTAAAATTGCTGAATTTTTTTTAGCGCTCGATAATAACATTATTGAATTTCGAAAAATTAGAATGCAAAGGAATCATATAATTTATGAATTAATTTTTTAAAATTTAAAATTGTACAGATTTTCGTATAAATATCGATTAGACAAAATTTTATATGAATAATGTACTTTTTTTCTTTAAAAAAAGTTTATTAAAATAATCCTCAGGTCTTCTCTGCTTAAAATAATCCTCAGTTCTTCATGACTTTCCGGATGTCTTAAATGTACTTCGAAATAAATTTCTAATGACGATGTGTCCACCTGGGGTGGGCAGATTTTTCAGTTTCCCGTAAAAGATTGATTTTACATATTTTTAAGTTTTGTAAATGCTATAACTTTGTTCATTATGGTTTGATAAAAAAATCTTAAAAGATAATTTGTAAAGTTTTTCAAGAGCTACTAAGAACCAAGATTAAAAGCTTTGGATTTTTGAAAAAGTGACATCGAAAAAACTTTAAAATGCTTTAACTTTTCGAATTTAAAATGGATCAAAAAATGCCATTTAGGTAAATTCTAGACCTTTTTGAAAATTACCAAGAACCTTGATTAAAATTTCTGTATTTCTTAAAAAATTGTTTTCCAAAATTTTGAAAATGCCATAACTTTTTGAATTTTAGACGAGTTGAAAAATTTTACTAGGATAATTTATAAAGCTTTTTAGAATTGTCAAAAACCTTTTTCAAAATTTCTGTATTTCTTCAAACACTGTTTTTCAAAATTTTGAAAATGCTATAATTTTTTGAATTTCGATCAAATTGAAAAATGTTATCAGGATAATTTATAGTGTTTTTTTATGGCTACCGGCAATTAATCTTTTGGAATTTTGAAAAAGTGATACTAAAAAATTTGGAAAAAGTTCTAACTTTTTGAATTTTCATCAGATATGGCTGGTTAACGAACTCGATCTTACTTTTTGCACACTGAAAAAGTATGTCAAAGCTCAACCTGATCCGTCAATTCTTTCCAAAGTTATCGTGTGTACAGACGACAACGACGACGACAGACAGACAGGATCGCAAAAACCGTTTTTTTTCTGCTTCAGGGGTCTCAAAACGTGGAAATTCGATGAGAACTCGGGGGGTTGAATTTTACACAAAAGTAATACACTCTCATGTGATGAAAATGTAAAAATAGTTATTAGATGCGTTTAAAGAAAATATTAGTTTTTTTCACAAGGAAATGCCTTTTAAAAAATATACCCAAAAAATCAAGGCCCTATTCTGTTATTTTTTCAAATTTTCGAAAAATTCTTTGTGAATTTTTCACTACCAAAGGAACGTATTCCTTAAGTTACAGCCACATTCCATTTCAACAAGAAAATTTTTGTGATCAGATGACAAGAACTCCGCAAACAGTTTTTAGCTTATCAAAAGTATAATAGTTTTATCTGAATAGGTATAATATTCTCATTTTCAAAAACTGTCATTCTCATAAGAACACTTTTTCAATCTTCATTCATCTCCTTTTTATATTTTAATTACACATACCTGTTGAGTGCGAGTTTTTTTGTGCTTCGGAATTGCCTCGTTTATGTTGACTATACTATCTTTGTTCGACGAATTAATTTCCTTGAGCGATTCTGTACTCGGAGATACATCCTGAGTAAAATGGGCCACTTCTCCGGATGCTGACTTCTTTACTCGCATGCCACTGCACTTTTCGGCAGCCTCAAGGGGATTTACGTACAAATTACTATCCGTCTCCTCATTTAGGTCACTCTGCGAGTAAAATGGATGCGTCTGACAGCTAGCATAAGTGTCAGAACTGTCCACACTACCACGTTCGTTGTAATTATTTTGTCTACTGTACATATTCGGTTCTATTATTTTGACAGGGGTCATTTGTAATTCACCATAACCGGTGTTTTCCAGACTACTTCCTCTCATGGATCTCAATTCTTGGCAAACTGAAGTCTTGAAATCACTCGTTGCAAGTGGCATGATATCTTCAGCATCTCGGTATTCTTTATATTCCTAAAAAATAGCGTGATATTTTATATCCAAAGTTCGCTTTATTACTAAGGCGACGCCCATATATTACGAAACGCTTGAAATTGAAGGGAGGGTGTGAAATTTTAAGATTTTTGTGGATTCGTGATTATCTGGACAGGGAGAGATAAAATATTTCGAAATATTACGTTATATAATATGTACGGTTGATCCCTAACCACTATTATCCAAATTTATGATAGCTTTTTGCTAATCGTCAGTTCTAGTTTTTAATCTATCTCAGCGTACGAAGTCCCGGGTAGAAATTTGAAATTGGCTCTTAAAAGGCCATGTCTAAATTTCCTATATTTATTCTAGGTCCTGAAATGGAAACCTATAAAACGCGCAGACAGAAGGGTCATGCTCAATCAGCTATAGTAAATGTAATCGTTGATAATATTTCATTGGCTATGGGGTCTATTTCTTAAGATCTACTTAGTTGCAAAATAAACTTTAAGGATCGGCAAACGTTTCGGCCCAAGTAGGTGCCCTCTTCAGTGCCAAATAGTAATAATGGTCATGCAATTAAGAATCACTAATTAATAATATAAACTAATAATAAAAACATGCGACGACTTATTCAGTCAGGCTTTTATGGCAGTTGTTGCTCAGATAGTCGAAGAGATCCCTACAACGTTCAGCTGCGCGCGCGTGTGTGTATGTGTGAGTAGACTCGTGATATCCAAGCTCTCTGCAGGTTCCACTATCACAGTATGCACACGTCCCTTTACTACCTATGCTCAAGTACACTTTATTTATAAGGACTTTAATAAACTTGACTCTTAAGTTATGAAAAAATCTCCTCACAAGACTTTTTGATTTGTCTAGTTTATTTATTTAACTATTTATTTATTTATAGATTGTTATTTTCACTTTAGTTGTACTACATTTTTTTGAAAAAACTTTAAGCACTTGAACAATCGTTCAAATTGGTGGTCATTCGAGGACCTATTAATAGGCCCTTCTTAAAACCTACACAGACCCTGACACTACCTCTCTATTCCACATCCGCCCTCTACTGTTTATATTATTATTAATATTACTAATAATCAAGGAAACATTAATTTTTATTAAAAATTCTTTATATATTAAGGATTTACAAAATATTATAAGTACTTCTAAAACAATGAATTTAGGCAGAAACGTTCACGCTTCACGAGTTTATATAACCTATAATTCACCGAGATGTTGTCTACTACCGATTATGTACACTTTTGTCCACACCGCGTAAATATTATAAAGTCACTGTAAATCGCGTACATCTTAATTATCACTGCGAGAGACTGTAAGTAATTGAACGGAATAGATCATTAGGGTGGAATCCCATGTCGGCGTTTTGACGCAGCGTCAAACGCAAAATCATGAGGGTGAGAGAGATGCACAGATACAACTATCTCTTTTCCTCTCATATTTTGCGTTTGACGCTGCATCAAAACGCAGACACGGGACGCCACCCTTAGTGTGGCGTCAGATAAGTGGATCTTGAGTATAGACCTTAAGGATTGTACGAATGCCTTTAAGAACCTTGTGGCATCGGAAATAAATAAAAAGCAAAAAGCAACACAATGTGCTGAACTCCTTCACTATATTGGAGAAGAAGGATTTAAAATCTACACTACGTCCACATTTGAAGATGCTGAGGACAAATTACCAATACTACTCAAAAAATTTGAGGCACATTTTATGCCCAAAGAGAACCTCGCTTACAAGAGGTATGAATTCTTTTCATATCGTCAACATCCAGACGAAACATTGGAACAGTTTATTACTAAACTGAAAAAACGAGCTATGAAATGCAAACTAGATGCTACTTATTTTTTTGTAGATTGAATAGAGATTAATAGTGTTAGAAAATCTAAATGGTATACAAAGCTCGAAATTAACAAGAAAATAGTTGAATTTAAAATAGATACGGATGCAGAAGCTAATGTAATTCCATATTGTGTGTGGGAAAGCTTAGGAATTTCTAAAGATAACTATTTTAGACCTAGAAGGGGTAAAAGTTTACATAGACGACATAATCGTCAGGGGTAGAACTCAGGAGGAACATGATAAAAGATTTGAAAAAGTTTTTTAAAAAGCAAGAAAAAATGGGGTTCGATTTAATTTACAAAAGTGTAAACTTGGCAAAAAATCTGTAAAATATTTGGTTCATGGCATATCAGAAAAAGGCATAACACCGGATTAGTCGAAAATTCAAGCGATTTTAAATACACCAACGGCTAAGAATAAAAATGACGTTCAAATAATACTAGGCACATTAACATATGTAAGAAAATTCATTGGCAATTTCTCGGACACCGCGGAGCCTTTCAGAAACTTATTAAAGAAAGACGTACAATTTGAATGGCAAAATGAACATGAACGGGTTTTTGAAAAATTAAAATCAATTTTAACAAGCAAACCTGTATTGCAATTCTTTGATGTAAATAAAGATACGGTATTATCGTTTAATGCCTCAAAATCAAGACTTGGTGTGACCTTGTTACAAAATAAATTACCATGTGTGTACGCGTCTAAAGCAATGACAGAAACTCAAACTCGCTACGCACAAATCGAAAAGGGACTATTAGCAATAAATTTCGGAGTAAATAAACTTCATGACTTTGTTCACCGAAAAAATATTCTAGGAGAAACAGACCACCAGCCCCTGATTTCAATTTTCAAGAAGCCATTACATATATGCCCGGGTCGATTACAAAGAAAGTTGTTACAATTACAAAAATATGATCTAGAAGTTATATACAAACTGGGTAAAACACTTCTAATAGCGGATGCTCTATCTAGAATTTATCCTGCATCACAAATGACAGAAAAGTGTGAAGAAGAAATGGAGGCTCAAGTATATCAGATAGATTGCCAAGTGCATGCGACATCGGAAAAAATTAAGAAAATAATAGGTGAAGCAAATAAAGATTCTGAGCTAATAGAGCTCAAAGAAATCATTCAATCCGGATGGCCAAAAAACGAAAAAAAATACCAGAGAAAATTATGGCTTATGCGAAACACGAAAACGAGTTAACTGTAATTAACGACATAATTTTTTAAGGGTACATGTATTGTGATTCCTTATACTTTGAAAAAAAAATGATAAATAAAGTTCACTATAGTCGTTTAGGGGTACAAAAATGTCGCAGTTTAGCTCATGAGTCGATATTTTGGTCTGATATGGATAACTAAATTAAATAAATAATAATAAAGGACACCTTTGTTTAAAATGCGCTAAATCTCAGAATGAAGAACTCCTGATTTTTCATGAAATCCCAAGTCTGCCGTGGAACAAGGTAGGCTGCGACTTATTTTACCTCAATGGTAGAAATTACTTAATGCTGATAGATTCTTTCTCAAAATATGTGAAAGCAGTTGAACCCAGTAACATGTTGCGTCGTCTAAGACAGTTATTAAGATTATTAAACATAACTTTGCACGACTTTATGTTAGAGATACACCAGTTTTTGAAAATGTGTCACCCACGGAAGCTTTAATGTCAAGAAAATTAAGAACGACAGTGCCAAGCATAGACAAAATGTTTAATGCAAAAATTGTTACAAAAAGGGTAGAAGATCGTGTGGAAAAAATCCAAAAATTCAAAAACAGTATTACGATACGAAAATCCGAAATCGTAGATTCCTCAAACTGCTCACCAAGAGAAAGAGAGAAAGGAGGGTAGTGGGGGGAGAAAGAAGGAGCGAGGAGAGAGGGGACAGTTGGGGGGAGGGGAGGAAGAGAGGAGAGAGCGAAATTGTGTCGTCAAGCGAGTCTGAACGTCTCATTTGATTTAACGACGCGTCGAGCGAAATGTTTAATTCGGAAATAAACGAATCCTTTGATAGGTTAGTAGCGTTTACAAACAGACATACCGTGACTACTTCCGGTAAAGTCGTAAAAACTCCTGATAGACCTAATTTAAGTTCAACCTGTATGTTACTGACGAGACACTAATTTAATTTAATTTGCCTTTTTTACCTATCGTGGGCTTTACTACTTCCCCAAGAGAACTAGTTAAGTGAATGCAAAAAACGGAAAAATAGATTTATATGCAGAAAATATTTCATCATAACTGGTTTTAACAATACACTGCTCTTCCGATTTAAGTTGAGTTTCGGGGATAGCCTGCAATGGCCTTGGACTTAAAGCGGGAGTCTTTAAACGTAAACAAGTCAGGGCCGTATGAACTATTTCTTTCCAATTTTTGTCACGAGTGAAAAACATTTTTTAAATATATACATAACGCATAACCAAATATATTCATAACGCATAACCATAACACTGAAAATGAACTAAAGCGAACTGACAAAATTATACGCTTAGGATACTGCTCGCTTTGTGGCTACGGTACTTGCGAAATTACGCTGAGCTCCGAGCTCATCTTTCTCGTCCCCTTGGACCCCTCACAAGCGGCAAAAATTCCTGGAACCCATATCAGAGGTACACAAAGTGAAAGAACAGTGTATATTATAAAGAAGTGATTATATACTAACAAGGGGACCCCGGCAAGTGTAGGTCCGATTTTGACCTGTCAAATTTTTCGGTGAAACTACATCGAAAAATATTGGACACGTATTTCGGCTTTTCCTTTAGTCGGCCTTCGTTTCGAAGAAACAACCTTTTGATAATCGAATCGGTCACGCGTTCCGTGCGCCTCTCGGTTCAGCTAGGGTCGGAGCAACAACGGCGCAGCGGTAAGTGGCCGGACTGGAAGTCTCAATGTAGTGGATTCGATTCTTTTTGGCGAAACTTTTTTTATTTCTTTTGTTTTCATTATTTTTTTATAAAACTTGTTGAATTATGATGAAATAAACAACTTTGGATCACAATTAATGTTTTTTTAGGCACATTATATTTTCAAAATTTTTAAAAAGTAGTATTTTAAATGTACTTTTGTTTAAACTGAAGTACATTTAAAAAGAAGAAATTTTGTATAACTTTTAAAAAGGATTGACGATATCGCATGCTAATTTTTTATTGTGAGTGGTTAAAATTATTTACTGTAACGATTGTTTTAGAATTGTACACAGTAATCATTTTTTCGTCGTAGTAAATATAAGAGAAAAAAACTCTTTTTTTCCTTCGTGCTGTCATTTGCTGTCAAAACGAACTGAAAAGTAGTGACGCAAATTAAACAATTAAAGGGTGTTGAGCCCATGCCAAAAAATGGCGGAAATTGTGCAAATGCCGTAATTTACAATTTCCTTTACGCCGAAGGGATTCACTTTAAAAAATTAGACTTCTGAATTCAAATGATGTTCGGAAGGAACTTTCAGATTGCAGAGGTGGAAAGACGCGTTTTTTCCGAAAAAAGGGAAATCTCGTCCGATATCCGAGATGAAAAATGTGCAAATTAACACGGGCACGAGCATGAGAGTGAAAGCATAGGTGCGAGAAAGAGAGGAAGACTTGCAGCTGTTTTGTATCTTGTAGTTGTAAGGAGCGGACATCTCGCGGCAGAAGTTGTAAGTGTGTAGCTGTATGCTTTCTGTCCGCGAATTAAAAATGTGAATAAAAAAAAATGTCAAAAAGTGATACTTATTTACGTAGAAATATAATTGCTTTGAAAATATTTATATGCAACTATAATAAATAAATCCTCTTGACTCGATTGCTATCAGCGTTTTGCCGCCTGGAGATCCACCTATGTTATCGACTGTTGCAGGAAAGAGCAGATAAAAAGTCTTTTTATTTTAATCTTCATTAGTTTATTCTGATGATTAGGGAACCAAAGATTGAAACAAAAATAGGAAATAAATTATGGTAATAAATAATATTCATATTCATATTCAATAAATAATATTAAATTGTTTTTTGACCTAAAAGATCAATCCACTTTACCGAATTTTGTTGTTGTTGTGAAAATTGATTTTGAGCATACAAAGAAATTTAAGCAAGAAAGCAATTCGATAGGATCGGACTTGTAACTGTTTAGATCATTCTTTTATTCCGAAATTTTAATATGTAAAGAGGCAGCCTGAATATATACAAGTTGGAATATTTATTTATTTTATTATATATTTATTTATTATATTTTATTACCATAACATTTTCCTATTTCTGTTTCAATCCTTGGTTTCCTACTCATCAGAATAAATTAATGAACATTAAAATAAAAAACTTTTTATCTGCTCAAATTTCCTGCAACAGTCGATAACATAGGTGGATCTCCAGACAGCAAAACGCTGATAGCAAGCGATTTAAGAGGCATCACCTATTGATAATAATATTTATTATAGTTGCATATAAATATTTTCAAAGCAAGTATACTTCTACGTAAATAAATATCACTTTTTGATATATTTATTTCTTATTCAATTTTTAATTCGCGGAAAGAAAGCATAGCTACGTGCTTACAATTTCTGCCCCGAGACGTCCGTACCTTACGGCTCCAAGATACACAACAGCTGCAAGTCTTCCTCTCTTTCTCGTACCTATTCATTCACTCTCAAGCTTGTGCCCGTGTTAATTTGTACATTTCTCATCTCGGATATCGGATGAGATTTTCCTTTTTTCAGAAAAAACGCGTCTTTCCACCTCCTCTGCAATCTTAAAGTTCCTTCCAAACTTTACTCAAATTCAGTATGTAGTCTAGTTTTTTAATCTGAATCCCTTCGGCGTAAAAGTAGTTGGAGAAATTACGGCATTTGCACAATTTCCGCCATTTTTTTGGCATGGGCTCAACACCCTTAATCGGATTTTTCATTTGGTTTTTCCAAATGAGAATTCTGGTTTCTCCTACGTTTTTCACAACGGTTTAATCCAGCTTAATTAATTTAATTTGACTTATCATTTGGTTTTTCTAAATGAGAATTCTGGTATTTTCATCGTTGTTTCCAACGGTTGTTCTAAAGTATATTGGTTTTTCCAAATGGAAAAGAGAAAAATATAATGTGCCTTGAAAACATTAATTTTGATCCAAAGTTGTTTATTTCGTCATAATTCAACAAGTTTTATAAAAAAATAATGAAAAAAAGAAATAAAAAAAGGGTCACCAAAAAGAATCGAACCCGCGACATCGAGAGTTCCAGTCCAGATACTTACCGCTGCGCTGCTGTGCCGTTGTTGCTTCGACCGAGACCGAACAGAGAGTCACTCGTAACGCGCGCCCGACGCGATTTTCAAAAATTATTTTCTTCGAAACGAAGGCTCACTAAAGAAAGAGCCGAAATACATATCCAATATTTTTCGATGTAGTTTTACCGAAAAATTTGTCAAGCCAAAATCGGACCGACACGTGCCGGGGTCCTCTTGTAAGTTTAAGTGAATTACCACAAAACAATGAGTCAATTTACACCGTACAAGTTGAGCGCGCTTAAAGTACGTAAGTAGAGAGATGCATTGCCTAAGTGTTTATACTTATGCAACTCCTCTCCCTTAAACTCTCTGCTTACGTACTTTAAGCACGCTTAAATTGGACGGTGTAAACTGGCTCAATATTCTGTCGGGCGCTGGTTCAGGGTATCTTTAGATTTTTTTACTCTAAATGTTCTGACTTGAGCCTCGTGAGAGGCAATATTTAGTTTAGGCATAAATAGGCAATTTCTATTCAGGTCGGCGTTTTTTTTTTGTTTTAAAAAAAGGTAAAACAGAAATGAAAAGCTAAGTCTACTTAGTATACCTACAAGTCAAATCTTTGTATTTTTCAGAAATTTATTAATTCAAAACCATTCTAAAAGTTTTTACGATTTAAGTAAATTTGACAGAATTTTTTAAAATTGTTATTGAATTTAAATTAAATATTTAATAATTATTAATAATTAATAATTTTAATTGAACTTGAAACAAAAGTATACTTTGTGAAATTAATTGAACTGCATAATAGAAAATGTCAAAGAAACAAAATATATATTCAGCTTTTTCTTAATCTTTATATTAAAGGGTGATTTTTCACGTTGTTTATTTTTAAAAATAATTTTTGCTTGTACTTGACATAATTTTTCGACTTGCTCGTAAAACATTTACCATTTTGACGTAAAATAGAAAATATAAAAAAAGCTATATTTTTGTTACTTGATCAATTGTGCCACCCCTCAACTGGAAAAAATTTTTCATCACAATTCTTTTTGAATTCAAATTCAATACTTTTTTTTAAAAAACACTGTAACAAATTATAGCTAGGTATATAAAATTGTTAATAACTGAAAAAACGTGAAAATATAAAAATCGTATTTAAAAAGTACTGCAAGAGTCATTTTTGAAGCAACAAATCACATGCTTTCCGTCTTCTCTGAGAATAATCTAGTATCTAGTCTTTACGTCCAAAGGTTTTTGAAACGGTTCCCTGACAAAAGCGAGGTCGTAACTATTGAAGTGTCATTCTGTCTCGTTTGTCGAGTCTTTTACTACTGAAAAGTCAACAGCCTTAGAGTCTAATCGTCTAATGTTCCACTAGACTCATTAGAGAACTTTACTGTACCTAAGTATAAATATGCCTGCTACAAACTTATTTCAAGACTCATAAGAAAAATATTGTATTTCTTTTACTCTAATTCTATCTCTACTCATCCATGAATTTTTAAAATAAAAGTTTTTACTATAAGCATTTTATAATATAAGCTGAAATAATTATGCAACATAACTGTATAAATCTAGTGTCTATGCCTAATTCTAACGAAGTGTTTTAAATAGCAGCAAAAAAATTGTAAGAGTAACACAATAAGAATGATTAATTATGGCCACCCGTAGAGGGTGTTTTTGTGCTCAAACTAATGTGTTATGCACATCGAGAGATTTGCTGTTAAATATCTTTATTTATTTAAAGTTAATAACTATTTGTATTGAATGGATCCCATAAAATTTTGTTAAATTAATATTAAATATTGTAGTTGTTCATAATTTTTAGATAATATAAAAAAGTTTAAATTGTTTAAAATATTTAAAACGTTGTGAGAACACAAAAATGTTTAACAGTCTTAAAATGCTAATGATACATGAATTGATGTATATCATGCTTGAAAATATTTCATTTTATCCCATGCTTAGGAGGTAATACATACGTGCTCTGTAAAGTTATCAATTTTTAAATCAATTGTTTTTCTAATGCTTAGTGAAATTAATCCATCTCTTAAATTTGATGAAGTAATCTGTATTTATTAACAAATAAAATAAGATTTAACTCCTATATATTTTGACTAGTTTATTATTTTTATAATCGATAAAAATAAAGATAAATCTGCACACTTTCGGTGCTGCTTTGTTTTCCCAAATACCTATTTACAAAAAAAATATTATATAAAAACAGCTCCTATCATTACTTAGAAATGTTTTCGATTTTAAGAAAACTATCATCTTTATGAGGCTTGTAAAACAAAACTGTATGACACCTCTTTTCTTTTTTCCAGATAAAAAGTTTGGGAAAATTAAAAAAATGGATTCAATAAACTTGTATAATTTAAAGAACTTTAACAATTACGGCAAAAACATTTTTCAAGTAAGCAGCACTACTTTTGACATTCTGTGCGCTGTGTATTTGGAAGAAAAAATTGTTAATTAATGTAAATACCTTCGTCGCACAAAAGCAACATTCGAATTCACTAGGCAATTCATCGATTTTCTGCTCGATTTTTCTGCCATCTTTTTTCTCTTCATCCTATAATGTTATACACAGATCGCATTTAGTTCAATTGAAAAGAATAATCGCAAGCGATTGAACCGTGTCACGAAGAATAATTAAATTAAATTGTTTTTTAACTACAAGTAATTTTATAGATTTTTATTTATTTTATTTTTGTTGATAATATTTTAATCGTGAGATGGTTCATACGTCTTACGAGAAAAACTAAACTAGTAAGTGCTATTCACTGATTGATCCTCTTGAGGTAAGAGTATTCTTTTAAAATAAGAGATATAGATCATTTTTTTCAAATTTAATATTTGAATTTTAATACAATGAATTTTAACATTTTCAACTTTAATAAATTTCTCTCGTATCAATTACAATGCCAATGCCTAATATCTGTAGAGACTTGCTCTTGTCTAAAGAGGCTCGTTTAATTTTTTGAACATGGAAATGTGACAAAATTAAATCTTGTTTTTATCACCTCATTTCTGTTTATTGTATAATTTAAAAGAGTACACAGGTGATATTGCAACGATGATCCCTTTTTTTCTAATATACACTACCGGTCAGAATTGTCGGACCACTTACAAAAATCGTATTTAAAACATGCCTGTCTTTCTTGGTAGATACCTCATCAAGAAATAGAGATATAGAGATTCTTAAAAAAGAATCAGAAAGCTTATTAAATTTCGTGCCTGATAAGCCTTACTTGAAGTATTTTCGATAAATAGATACCAAGATAGCGTGCGAGAAAGACCGACGTAATTTCCGTTTTTAGCAAATTTTCATTCTTTAATTTCAACTTGCTACATTTTTTAGGTAAGTGATTGGAAAAATTTGAACATTCGCTAAATTAAAGTCGGAAATCTGAGTTTTGAAATAAAACTAAGAACAATTAAAAATGTTTATTGGTTTCCCAGAAAGATCTTAATTTGTAGGGCCGAGCGCAAGACAAAATCGGTCGGGCGAACGGCGCAGCAGGTTGATCTTCTATCCTTTGTTATCGCACGTGAAATAGAGACAGAAGACTGCAGTCACCTGTAAACCGATCGATTTTAGTCTTCCGCACGGCTCAAAAAATTAAGTCCTAACTCGGAAAACAATAAAGATTTTTAATTGTTCTTAGTCTCATTTTACAACTGAGATTTCAGGCTTTTATTAAAAGAAACTTCCAATTTTTCCCATAACTTCCCTGAAAAATGCCGTGAGTTGAAGTGAAAGAATTAATATTTGCCAAAAACGGAAATTACATCGGTCTTTCTCACACGCTATCTTGGCGTCTATTTATTAAAAATGCTTCAGGTAGTGCTTATTAGACGAGGAAATTTAATAAGCTTCCCGTTTCTTTTTTAAGAATCTCTATACCTCTATTTCTTGATGAGATATCCACCAAGAAAGACAGGCATGTTTTTAATACGATTTTTGTAATCGTATTTTGTAATTGTGGTCCCACAATTCTGACCGGTAGTGTACATGTAAATAAAATGGGAAATATTTGCATACTTTTGGCACGAAGACTAAATTAATGGCATGATAAATTATTATCCACGAAGTAACTTTTAAAAATATGTATTGAGATATCATAGACTAAATGGTTGTTTGTAGATGAATGAATACAAACAATTTGAAATATTTTTAAATAGACTCTAAGCTTTCATCACGAATTTGTAAATGTCTTATTTTATTTTTTAAGCCATATAAATAATTCCATAACCATTTATAAAGTTGAGAATTCATTTTTTAAACCATGTACTCCGAATAGAAAGATATGTGCGTTCCCCTAGCGGCGCAAGGCAGGATTTTTAGAATATCAATATTTCTACGTTATAAAAGAGTGTTTTAATTACTTGAAACGAAAATTAAAGTTATCAATTTATTGTATAAAACGAGTCTTTTAGTTATATCATAGAATAAAATGTGTGATTAAATAATAATTGGTCAATAGCTAGGGTAGCATGGGGCGAGATGAGCATACGGGGTGAACTGAAACACTCAATTTTTTCTCGTAAGCTGTACATTTCTCGTAACTGTCCTTTACATTAATGCCGGAAAATTTTTATTAAACTCTTTTTTCCAAAAAAATTAATTTAAATATTCAATAAACTCTGATAAAAAGACATTTGAAATTTGAAAAGCTGTATTTTCCTATTTTCTGTTTTTTTAAAAAGGAAAGCAATCAGTCAAAATAACATGGCAGATATTTTTTTGGTGGTTATTTAAACAGGTTATTCATGTAACTTTAAGTTTATAATGGACTTACAGGGTAAACGTACCGGTGGTCGGACAATGATTCTATGTTCGGACACCACTTTTGCAAGTTCATATATAAAAAAGTATTATATTTTACGAACTGTCAAAAAAAGGTTAGAAAATAAATGCCAATCTCTTTCATATAATAGAACTTCTATAAAATTATAACAATTTTATTCAGAAAAAATAAATATTCGTCCGACCACTGATACGTGTCCGGAGACCAGTGCACTTACCTTATATAGTTATGAAACAAAAATACTTAAAATTTTCATTTTACTTGAAAGTGCTACATGGGGCGGAATGAGTCGTCCACGAAGTGAAATAAGGAGATTCAACTCCTCATGTGATCTTAGTCGAAAGCAACCCCGCTTTTTGGAACTTTAATGGTCGTCAAACTAGAATTAGCAGACCTGGCGATCCCTGCGACAGAAGCTTATTCGTTGACATGTAGTTGCGTGTTAACAAGACCACGTGATCTTATATCACGTGACCACGTCTCAACGAATAAGCTTCTGTCGCAGGGATCGCCATGTCTGCTAATTCTAGTTTGACGACAATTAAGGTTCCAAAAAACGGGGTTATTTTCCATAAGAGAGTTGAATCTCCGTATTCTACTTCGTGGAGTCGTCTCATCTATCACTGAACTCTTTGGGTGACATTCTGTAGATAGCTAGGATAGTCAGTTAGGATCAAAGTTTTTTATCTATATTTAGATTATGCAATGAGTTAAATATGGTGCGTACTTATAAAAAAGCACTGATCGACAAAAATGGTTCGACCACAGTATGATAGCTGCTGTTCGGTCCGTATTAGAGAGTAATATAAGTTGCCGGCACGAAGTATAATAAGGCGACGTCTTTCCTGCTGACGGTTCCGACAGAAAGCAATCCCAAAATGGGGGTTATAGATATCAAGCTTCCCGTATCTAGCGCCGAAAGCACATTTTCACTATAGGGGCGCTCTTGACACTAGATACGGGGTAAGCTAACCTGTAAATGTAAAGGTTCCTTCTTAGCAGAGGTTCCTGCACATGTTCCCGTATATACGTACCCGTACAGGAATCTAGGAACACTCCAGTGTACGTTCCTGTAAAAAAAAGTAATGACCAGCGTGTACACGTATTCGCGCTGACGAATTCAAATGAATTGGTGGTTGATTTTTAAATCTCACGAATTAAAATGAATTTACAGACTCATGAATAAATCCGTGCTGAAGCATTGGAAAGAATTCCCTTCCTCAAACTTCTTCGCCGCATTTGCACGAATAGAAGATTCAAAACTTAAATATTGTCTTCTCAAGTTTACACAAATTGCCATACTGGTCCAATTCGTCATTGTCACAAAGCTGAATTGACGGTGCGTCTTAGTCTTTTAAATTTAATTCGTACCCATTCTTTCTTTTTTTCTGGGTGTACAGGAACCTCCCGTGTAAAAATTCTGCGACTTGGTTTCGACTGGAAACACCCCAATCAAGACATGCTCAAGTCGAATTGAAGACATGTTTCAATGTCTCATTTTTGAGACGGAGCCAGACTTCAATTATTATATCTTAGAGACAACTTTCTATGCCTTGGAGACAAGTTTCTATGTCTTAAAGACATAGACTGAGATTTGGAAGAGCTGTATTAGAGTGATTTATGATAGTCAGACCTTTCGTTTCGATGAAGGATCGAGGCATCATAAAAGCCTAAGGGGCCTAGGGGTGTCACTAATCCCCTTTTACAATTCACAAATTATTTATATTATTTATTCACATCAACATTATACTTAACTTTTACGTC
>JBAGKK010228436.1:0-21695 GCA_037177015.1 Euceroptres primus | reverse complement strand
ATATATCTGTGGGTCTTCTCTTGGCATTATGGCGGATAATGTTACACTTTTCGTCTGTAAAACACACCCTCTTACCATTTGTATGAGACCAGTGTTGTGAATTCTTATTTCTCTTGTAGCGTCGCCGATGCAAGATAGATAGGCTGTTTCCGTGTTAACTAGGGAATTCAGCCACCCCCTTAAAGACACTATGGAGGTCCAGTACGGTTGTTGATTAAAAGATATGCGGATGTCACAATTTCTCAGAGTTTCTATTGAAGGATGTCTCATCAGTTCCACTTCACAACTTTTGACGAGAGCGGCATCATAAATGGCTTTGGTGGACTGGAATACGTATCTTCCTCGTATTAGATCGCAGGCTTGTAAAATGTGTTCCGTTAGACAGAGGCAATGTCGCTTATCCACATCCATGGCTAGGTATCTCGTGCGAGGTACTAGGTATGCCCGGCCTGTTCCATTGTTAATGATTTGCTGATTTATCGGTATCTGATGTATCTGGTAAAGCTGATATTTTGTTCTTTCCAGTAGCGGGATATCCAGGGTTACCATCACTCGCTGCTTTTCCATCCGGAGGAAGACGGCTGAAATGCGAATCAGGTCTTGCAGATTGACCTGAGGAAATGCGATGGGAAACTCCATGTCCGGTAATTGGTCCTGAGCCTCTCGGGCAATCTGCATTAATTGCTTGTTTGTGATCATCGAGGGATGCAATTTTCCTTCCTGTGCGGCATGGATGACCGTGAGTAGCTGCTCCATTGACGGCTGGTATTTATCTGTAGCAGATTCCAGTACACCCGAAGTGTAACTCTCCATGATTATGCTGAAGTTCAGCATTGCCCAATTCTCGCTTATCTCCGTTAGATTGGTTGTTGTGATATATGATGAAACGCTGCGTCAGCGTTTCCGCGTAGCAGGCCTCGGTTTTGACTCGCCAATTCGGCATATGCGAACAGTTGCAAATAATCGGTACACGATGTATCACGTTATTCCTAATCAGTTAAGTTGAATAAACTAATATACATCTCATAAAGAATTGTCCTGTATTATAATAACTAGCAAACCCGTCATTGTAAATAGTTGCTGCTCCAGTTATTTCAGTTGTTCTTCTCGTTGCGTTGCTAATTGATGTAATTCTTGCAATTCGTAACGAACTACATGAGTCTATTCACCCATTAACTTGGATATGTTGTGTTGTGTTAAATTCAGCTCTTCAATAGCAGCTTCGTACCTTTCTCCGTCTTTATAATTTAAAACTCCTATAACTAGTCCTGCGATCTTCCTGACGAACCCAAACCAAGGTACCGTTCTGCGTTGTCTACGGAAGTTTTGCAGCAACTCAGGTGCAGAATATGACTAAGTATGCTGATGTAGCTCGTTGATGGCATTTGAAAGCTCGCTTTTCAAATGCTCTGCCATCTTCACTTTCTTTGATAGTCTCGGATAAGCCAGGAGGTCGTGGCATCTGAACTGCCCGGCCTGTAGGCAGCGATTTATGGCATCATGTAGTTTTCGGAGGTATCGAGGCAGGAACTGCAGCTGCTGCGCTGTCTCTAGGATGATTTTCACCTTTCATATTTCAGCGACATGATGTAGTGGTGCTAGCCTCTCATAATAGAGCCCCGTGCTCTGAGTGAATGCGATGTTAGGAAACATGTCAGGCCTCTCCTGATATGTTACACTGGTTCTTAGGAGAAGTAGCACTCCCAAGATAATCCACATCGTCAGTATCATCATCAGTAAACCTAAAAAGAGACGTGTAAGACTTTTTCCACTACTGGAGTTGGACCTTATCTTGACTCTGGAATATAGCCCCGGCTCGGGCTAGTTCATCGGCTTTTTCATTGACGTAGCAACCCTTATGAGCAGACTCATCACACCACCGAACATCCAACAATTGAAGGGCGTTCCCCATTCTCTTAAATTCTGATTTATTTTTGAAAAGTTGGTTATTAAACGCCTTCCAATTGTTGGCTTCACATTTAGGCTGCCATTGGGTATATCCGCTAATGAGAAATATAATGTTTAGTAAGAACAGTATGAGCAACTAAATCAGCATGGGAGATAGAATACCTGTGTTCACGACTACGGGTTTCTATAGGTCTACCAATCTCACCTACATAAGAAAAGGGACAGACTTTTACAATTGTATTTATAAACTAAGACAGAACTTTTACAATTGTATTTATAAACAACTTCGGAAACTTTCTTTTTAGGAAGTGAGTCTTTAAGATTGTTAAAAAAATTTTGAGAAGCTATTAGTTGGTTTGTAAATGGTCTTGATTTTTTGTTTCTTTAGGACTTGTTTAATTTTTTCGATAAGCCTTCTATGTAAGGACAAACTGTGAAATCAACGTAAGATACTTTTTTATTTTTATTAGATGCTTTCCAGTACTATAGAACGCATTATTAAATCGGTTACCTCGCGTAATCTAGGGTTATCCTCGCATAATCCTAGTTCTAGGTCCTGATCATGTACGTGAGGCATAGATACCTATATAGTGGGGTTACTTTTGGTGAGCGAATTCTTAGGAGGGACAGAAACAACGGGCATTGGCGGTGGTCAAGGCTCCTCGGGCTCTCTCACTTGGAGTAGCCTAGGTTTCTTCTTTTTCTTTTCCCCAGCTATACCTTTCTCACCCTCACTTCCACTTACTTCCTCCATGATAGCCGCAGGTGGTCATATAAGGTATTCACGGTAGTCGTATAAGGAGTGGAACGTGCCGAGAGACCATATTTGAGCAGGGGAGTTACAAAGGTTACTCCTCTTTTTGGCAGGGGTACGAGGACAGATTCTTCGGCTATTTTCATGTGCTGTTCTGCGCTGCCTGCCTCAGTGTCGTGTTCCTCAGTTATATGGGTAGGATCTTTGGGCTGTCGGATAATCTGCCTTTTCTCGACATCTCTTCTCACTCTCTAGGAGTCTGTTTAAAATTATTAAGATTTTGGATATTGAATTTAGAAGTGAAATTGTACGGTATGTGTCTAAAATAATTATTACAATGAATATAATATAGTCTTGTCATCATTTTCTCGCCGCAAGTTGGCACGAGAGAATATATTCTGCGATTGCGAGTTATACTCGCAACGAAGTTGCTTCCACACACACTTACAACAGACTCACGTAATACGCTCGACGTGTTTAGGCGCTCGCATATATTGGTGTACAGGTGGAGTGCACATACTCTTCATTACATTTTGACAATTAATTAATTTAATTCATACAAGATTTCAATATTCGTCATAAAAGAAGAATTTTATATTGTGAGCAATGCCATAGAAACATTCAATTACTGAGACATCTGATAAGCTTTCAGAAATCTTCAGTAACAATTTAAAAAAATATATATGTGGCTTTGCCCATAACAATTAATATTGCTGAATTGAGCCAAAAAAATAATTTAAGAAATTTATTTATCATTTTTTCACTCGCCTTTTCCTCAGGATGAAATATAATAAGCAATTATTTTCAAATTAACGACGAAGTAATAAATATTTCAAATATTTTAACCAAAATTGTTGAAATAAGTAATACAAAAAGTACGAGAAAGAAGTTTATTTTACTCATACTCTTTCGCCATGAACGTAATAAACAGCCCTGGACCAAGGTATTAAATTTTGCACTGTTATTTTAATATCTTGTATTCGTTATTTAAAGAAGTTCTCTTAATTTTAAACAAATGTATGATATAATTTTGTTCTGAAAATAACACGAAAGCGAAAAAAAATTTTTGTTATCCATAAATTTTTTAACAATATATTGTACAAATAGTGAATATTTCAATATTTTTTTACAAATTATAAGACTCACTTCTGTGATATTTATTATTTGTCGATTTAAGGATTTAAGGTTGTTTAAGGATTTTTCTGGAGATTGAGTTTGTAACAAAAAGTAAAAGAATGTAAAAATTTGTAGTCACTTCGAAGAAGATATTCAAAATCATTTTACTCTGTTTTAAAAGGATATCCCAATATTTTCAATACATGTAATTTACAATACTAAACATATTTTACTTAATGCGACAGGAATTGTACACCAATGTTTTTATTCTTGACCAAGTGACCTCTTTCATTAACTCTCCACTTTTGGCGATCAAAACAAGGAACTTGTCCTTTTTGGGCAATTCTCTTCGCATAATGTGGTTTTTGAAGTGCTGCAAAACAGCTTGCTTTTGCTCCGGGCATCAGGGGACTCTTGTCCCAGATTTTTCAACACGAGCAGGTGCAACAGACTTCTCCTTTTGTGATTCAGGAACCTTCTAAAAATTTTATTTTCTGGAATTTTCGACCGATGCGGATCTAATGATTATTCTCGCAATCAAATTTTCTAGAAGGCTTGAGACATGAGAGGCGCTATTTCTTTTAAAATTTCGTTGAGAGAGCCTTCTAGAAGTATAGATACAGGACATGATCTCTAAATCGAAGTTTCAAGAAGGCAGGAGACATGAGAGGCACAATTTCTCTCAAAATTTTCTAGAAGCATCGTTTCTAACTTTCTGTTAGAAAGATTCATCGATGTTTCTGGACAGTTTCTTCGCAGAAGTGTATAAATACGAGTGCGCACGTCACATAGCAAATCAGTTTCACGCGTACGGCAACACCGCTTCGACTGCGAAGTAACCGGCCAGACTCGCGAACACCAAGTCACCGCGCTATCTCTCTGCTCTCGACTTCACCGCTCTGGTGGTCTCTTGGGACTTCTACACAACGTTTTGTATTATTTTTGTTATTTTGGAGAGCGTAAATATACCTATGATGGCTGGAAACGAAGAAAGTGTATCTAATCCTAAAGTAAGTTTGTCCTCTGTGTGTATATTATTCAATATTTTTTGTGTCTCAAAAAACGTTTAAAGTGTTAAATAAAATGCTTTCGACTGTATTTAGGGTGACAGGCTACGTATCGAGGCAGCGGAGTTGTGTGACAGCCGTGGCAGATCGTGATGTAGCTGTGCTACATAATATGCACACGTGCATATTAATCTACGTCTTTCACCATTCCAGGAATTGATTAGACCTCTTAGAGTGGTTCATTATTCATTATATTTAACCATCGACATTTAGTATGTACTTGTAACATTAGAGAGAGAGAGAGAGAGAGAGAGAGAGAGAGAAAGAAATAAATTAAAACTTTAAATTGAAAATAAAAGGTTTTGTTTTTTATCCTTGCTTTAGAAACTCTTATTAAATTTAATTTTAATTAAGTTATTACATATGCTATCTAAAAGTATTAAACTTTAATATATATTTAAAAGTAATTTTAAGGCTAATGGAAATTAGGTCTAACCTTAAAATTCAAGTCACATGTTTGCATTTTGCCACTAGACATTTCAACTAATCAAATTCATCTAGTTAACGACTGTTCCATTATTCATCCTTGGGATGTCAGCTTTACATTCTGAGCAAAGCGGAAAGCGCGAAATTTGGATTTCAGCCCAACGATGTCTGAAAATATCTAACGCTGAAAGGAACGAAATTCTTTTGCTGAAGGAGTTCAAGTTTATCTCACATACATTCTTAACAATGCGGAAAGGGCGAATCCAACTATTTATAAATTAAATCTATATTAAATCTAAATAATACTAAAGTGTTTAAGATTAATTGAAGCACATATAGTTAAATAAGTGTACAGTTTTTTACCTTTTGAATAATTCATTTATTATTCACAAAATTTTTAAAACAGAGAACATTAGAAAGAAAATGATTGTTATTCCAAATATTTAAATTTAAAATGATTAGAGGGTCCTCCGATGTAACGAAAATAAAGCTTTTTTGTCTTAGCTGCTTCTTGCATTTTCTCAAACGTATACTCACAGTTAGCATCGTCGAAAATTTTCATTATTCTGCTGGGTTCTGCTGCGTTCTTCTTTTTTGGAGTAAGGTCAGATAGCGGTTTCGTAGGCAAGACCCCATCCATACGGCCAACCTCGTTTATCGTTTTGAGATCCATCTTCTCTAAAGGCATTTCTTTTTCCTTTTCACTAGAAGTTTCATTTTTATTAGAAGTTTCACTTGCACTAGATGACTAGATTTGCATTGTGTTCGACGACAAACTAAAGCTGTCGAAACCTGATGCTGCTTTTATACCCCACTACCTCTACTCCACTTATATTCTAGAAAGATCGAAGTGTTTATAAGGTTCGTTGCACGCGGAGCTCTTGCCTGCATCAAATTTCTGGAACCGTCAATATTGGATATGTGATCTCTACCTAAATTCTTGAAAGATCGATTGATTCACGATTCAAGATCTATTGAATCGAGATTCCCTGCATCGAGATATCTAAAAACTTATACTGGTGGAGGGTATCTAGAAACTTATACTGGTGGAGGATATCTAGAAACTTATACTGGTGTGGAGAGTGAGGGTGACGTCTAATCAAAGCTGGACTGGAGCGAAGCGCAGTCATTTTGATTTCGATCTCAGAGTATGAAGCATCTGAAGTCAATAGTGAATAGTGAATAGTGATAAAAAAATAAGAAATAAACATTAGTGGAGTAAATAGAGTGTGAGAGAGAAAAGAAGAAAAAAGTAAAGATGTGGAAAAACTTTAATAATAATAACTTCTAGACCGTTAAAATGCTGCTCGACGAGCTAGACAAAGTCTATAATTGGAAAAACGAGTGTATGATTTGTCTAAAGACTGTGAGGAAGAAGCTTTATAGAAAAACACCACCACTCACAATGAATTAAAAACGGAAGTGCATGTCTTAAGAACCTGTCTTAAGGCTCGTTTCGATTTGCTTATTAAAAAAGAAAGTGGTGTGCAGAATAAGAGACTAAAGCGTGATCACATCAGGAATAGAATAAATGGATTGATGTTGTCAAAGCGTTTTATAGCAGAATAAAAACATGTGTTATAGTCAACCTAGTTCACAAAGATGTTCTTGCCTTCCTGGATGATGCCGAAAGACTATTTATTGCTCAGGTGAGTAAGGACTTGCACGAACATAGGGCGTTAAAAGTGAACGCTGTGCTCCTTACATACTATCTGAAGATTGGCGAGGAGACGCCTAAGGATAAGACTTTTAAATCCAAAAATGAAGAGATATACTATACCACAGATTTGAAACTCTGGTTTCCTACCAACATAAGATATCTGAACCTGAAAGAAATAGAAGATTTTGAGGAAAAAGGTTCAGGATGGACCTCACACTCAATTATAAAACTTTCAGTGATTCTCAACAAGCTTAACCCAATGAAGGGTAGTTCCTACATTGAACTTCCTTGGATCAAGTAAAAAGAAGCTTATATTAATGTGCAAAACAAGAATGAAAACGAGTGTTTTAAGTGGGCTATACTATCAGCCATATATCCACCTAAGCGGAAAGATACTGCTGAACGTATGTCCAGATATACTCAACACAAAGATGAATTCGATTTTTCTGGAATCAAGTTCCCCGTTGCATTAAAAGACGTGAAAAAACTTGAAGACAAAAATGATATCTCAGTGAATGTGTATGGTCTGATCAAAAACAAGAATAAATTTACGGTTGTTCCATTAAATCTTACTTCGCAGAAGAGGAATCTCCACGTGAACCGTCTCCGAGTAGAAGAAGAGTATGCAAATTAAGAGAGTAGTTATGAAGAAGGAGAAGAAGACAATGAACTTAACAGCATACCACAGTCATTCAACTACCATTATGTTTGAATTAAAGATCTCTCTTGCCTAGTCTGCAGACAACTGTCAGCAGAGAAAGTCAGAAAATACATCCGTAATCGGTGCTTGCACTATTTTACATGTATGGAAAAGTTGGTTTGTAAGGTTGTGCTGCCAAAACCCGGAAAAAACTACATTGAATTCAAAAAATTCAAGTACCGAGAGAAAGGTCCTTTTATCATATATGCAGACTGCAAGTCCCTGTCAAAAACCAGTGGAAGTTCATAGAAGATGATCAAACACAGAGGTGTTCAAAAAACATGAGGTTTGTGACATCGGATATTACCTCAAGTACAGCTACGATGATTCACTATCTTTCTATGAGTCCTGCCCTGAAGATGTGGAACCAGCAAAGTGGTTTGCTCTGGAATTGCTGAAGATAGCAAACAGTTGTGACGAAATACTTTCATCTACAGTTTTCATGCAGAAACTGAACCCAGAGCAACAGGAAGTCTTCATTGAATCCACAGTCTGTCACATCTGCGGAAAGCCTCTACACCCACCGATGAAAAGAGTGTGTGATCACTGTCATCTGACAGGTATCTACCGCCGTCCGGCGCAAGAACATTGTAACCTAGAGTATCAAGATTCGCGAACCATACCTGTTGTGTTTCACAACTTGAGTTGGTACGATGCTCACTTTATCATTCTGGACGTTGTTACACAATTTAATGGTAAAGTTAAAGTTTTTGCATTCAATCAAGAAAAGTATATTTTGTTCATAAAGTATGTTGAGGAAACTCAAATCAAATTCAGATTAATAGATTCATTTCGATTCATGGCCTCTTCCTTGGAAAAGTTAGCGTCGTACCTCACTGACTATAAAATTGTAAATTCTGTGTTATCTGGCATCAAAAGAGAAAAAACTGAGCTCCTCACGAGAAAAGGCGTTTTTACTTACGAATACCTTGAATCGAGAGAGAAACTAGAAGTACTTCAGCTGCCACCAAAAGAAAAATTCTACAGTACTTTGAATAAGTCTTCAATATCTGACGAGGATTATCCACACGCACAACATGTATGGTCTATTGCTGGCTGATGTCTTCAAAAATTTTCGAGAACAATGTCTACAGGCTTATGATCTCGATCCAGCACAGTACTACACCACTTCTGGCTTTACTTAGGACGCCATGTTAGAATTTACGGGGGTTAGATTAGAACTCCTCACTAACGTTGATATGCTGTTGATGATTAAGAATGGCCAGAAGGGTGGAGTGAGCTAATACCCAAACAGATATGCCATTGACAATAAGTTTTCAACGAAAATTGGGAGATAATCTACATCATATATTTTGATGCAAACAACCTGTACGGTTGGTCAATGGGACAACCACTCCCTTATGGTGGTTTCGAGTTTGTTACGAATTTGTAAAATTTTAATTTCAATGTTCTTGAAGATTCACCCATTGGTTACATACTAGAAGTAGATTTGGATTACTCACCCGAACTCCATGATGCACACAATGACTTGCCGTTCTGTCCAGAACACTCAAAACCACCAGCGTCAAGGCAGGAGAAGCTCCTAACTACTCTCCTACTGAAACGAAATTACGTTTTCCATTATCGGGCTCTCAAACATGACCCAGCTAATTGACTCGAACTTGTCAAAATTCACAGAGTTCTAAAATTTAATCAGTCTACATGGCTTAAGGAATATATTGCTCTGAATACTAATCTTAGGATAAACGCTAAGAATGAATTTGAAAAGAACCTATTTAAATTGATGAATAATGCAGTTTACGGGAAAACAATGGAGAACGTACGAAAACATGTCAAGGTGAAACTCGAGACAAAGTGGGAGGGTAAATATGGAGCGGAAGCCCTCATAGCCAAACCAAATTTCCGCAGTCGAGCACTATTTAGTGAAAATCTAGTGGCTATTGAAAAGTACAGTAACAAATGTAAGCTATTGTACATTGATACGGACAGTTTAATATATATAGTTAAATGTGATGATATTTATGTTGCTATGAGAGAGGATATGAAAAACAATATATGCCAATTTGATACGTCAGACTATCCTCGAGACAATGTTTTCGGAATGCCGCAAGCCAACAAGAAAGTTTTGGGTTTGATGAAAAACGAATGTTCTTGTAAAATTATTACGGAATTTTTTGGCTTGCAGAGCAAGATGTACAATATCCGTGTGAACGGCGAAGACTTTGTTAAAAATGCAATAGGGGTGAAATATAGCGTCGTTAAGAAATCAATCACCTCTAAAGACTACACTGAATGCCTACGAAACTCGATTTTCACAATAATTATGGGCGTTCCATAAATCTCTTGGATTATTAGAACTTGACTTAACTCTATATAATCTATAGAACACAGTACGTAATCAGATCCAGACTTCGCAACGTTGAAACCATTAAACAAATAAAAATTGCGTTGAGTCCTTATTATGACAAGCGATTGTTAAAAGACAGTACCGATACTCTCGCGTGGGGTCACTATAAGATCATAGATGTCGATGATGATGATGATGGTAATGTCCTAAGCGATAGTGATATGGAACTTCTAGGTCTTCTTGTGAAAGATTAGTTGTAAATAGTAATATGAATTTAACATTAGTTCACACGATTCAACGTTGACTTAACGTCGATTCAACGTTGGCTTAACATCGATTCAACGTTGGTTTAACATCGATTCAACGTCGGTTAAACATTGGTTTATCATTGGTTTTTTTATCATTGGTTAACCATTGTGTAACGGTTTCCTTTCGCCAGGGATAATTTACAAAACATCAAATGCTCGATTTTAGTTCAATTCTTCTCGATTCATAATAATCTCTGGCCATTTAAATATGGGTTTCGAATGATTCAGTTCATTTTACTCATGAATTATTTTTAAATTAAAAAGCTGTAGCTTCAAGTACGAATTGTTGGAACATTACCCAAAAATTATTTGCTTCTTAAGCCAATTTATTATTTCCCTATCACTATATGCTGAGAGAAATTATTCACCTTGCTCTCAGTCGTGTTAGGAAGCGAATTTGGTTTTAATAAGAGAATTATAATTTTATACGACTCGATTTCTATCACTTTCAATTGCTTTTATTTTCACAATAATTATGGGCGTTCCATAAATCTCTTGAATTATTAGAACTTGACTTAACTCTTTGATTGTGGACAACCCTGAGGCTAGAATGATTGCGTATTTGGGTTTTTATTATTTTCCAAAAAAAAAAACAATTTACCTTCTCTGAACGTTCGTGGATAAGCAAAAGGTTCACTTGTTCCCAGACGAGCTCCTTTGAAAGGTTGAAGGTCTGCGAATTTCAAAATATAATTTCAATCAGAACACGGTCTAAAAAGGTTTTTCTACCCTGAGCTAGCTCCCTGACGTGATCAACACTGCCAGGTATCAGTTGCCAAATATTTTCGAACTGAAAACCATGGATCGTGCGACTATTGACAGACGAGATGCAATGTCTGTGCTCCACTTAATCTCACGAGTACCATAGAATTCCTAACCTATCCATAAAGCAAAATCCACAAGCCTTTAGAATCTTTTTGTTCTCGCAGTGGATTGAATTATTTAAATTAAGCTCAGCTGTGTGTCACTTTTAATCTTCACGCGCAACCAATGCACAAGATTAGCTGCCGCCTTGTAACCGATTATTACAACTCGCAAATATATGAGTGTCGTGATAATCACTGGTTATTTTTGCTTCAGTTGGCTTGTATTGCTTGTGGGATTATATTTCCTGAATTGATTGCAAGCTGATTTCTGATCTTCCACCCAAATGAGCTCCCAAGAAGTGGGTTGAAAATTCGGAATGAACTAATAAACTGTTTTATTATTCTGGGCATTGTCAGCAAATGTCACACAGTGTAAAAGTTCTACTTTTCATAAACTTGTTTGAAAATCGTGGTTTGCGATTTTAAAGTAATTAGAATATTGAACGCTAAAATCTTTATATTAAGCAACTCCAGCTGAGACCTGATAGAGAGCCGCTTTTATCGTTTTGGGCCTGTGGCCTCCCCACTATCGGTCGCCGGTATTTCCGGCGCGTGGTGTTTATTGATTCACCCGGTCAATGACTTGCTTCCCAATGGGATGGATTTTTCTCCTACTCTTCGATTGATTTTGCGCGCCCTTTTTTCTTTTGACCGTGAATCTTTGGCGCCTTTTCTCACCCCCTAATTATATTGGTCGGATCTGTTGACATTTTTAGGGCTATTTTTTCCCGCCGAATATTTATCCTCCCGCGTATTTATTTATTGCTTCCGTCCGGAATATTCTAGCACGATCTTGGTTCTCAGTAACGTATCATCTTTTGTTGAGTGCCCTTATTTTAAAATCGGTATTCAATAATTTAATATTTAATTGCTCCTGTTAATTTTCTTATTTCATTTTTATAGCAATTAACTTTTTATTATTTAGGGTCATTTGGACCGCCTCAATTGGTTTATGAAACCAACATTCAACGTTGGTTTAACATCGATTATATATCCGATTCGTCTATCCAACTGTTGTGTGAACTATCAAAACCTAATCACTTGACAAACCGTTTGTTACCACGTTTGTTGAGTACTTTTTCCACTAAGTAAATGTCTAGATGTTTGACTTTGAGAAGTTCATGTTCATTAAATCCACCAGCGATAGGTTGATCTTGATAGTCCTTGAGCTGGTAAGTCACTGGATTTGTGGGCATGACACGATCCACAGTGAATATCTCTGTCGTCCAATTGAGTGTATATCCTTTTTCAAAAACGTGCTTGTATTTGCTTACTCGACCTCTGACACCAACTTTGAACTTTGGCCTTCTATTGAATATTTTTCGTTGTTTACTGAAGCGCTGCATGAGCTCCTCTTCATCTTCAGCGGTAAAGTCTTTCGGCTTCATACCTATCGTTCGATGTTTTGTGTCCCTGTATTTGGAGACGAGAGTAAGTAAGATGTCTGTCCATTTGTAGTTGCCTCACAAGCTAAATTGTGGCCACATCTTGTTCTTGATCGTGCGATTGAACCGTTCACTGATTGATGCCTTTAGATTACTGTACGTTGAGTAGAGACTTATACCATAACGTTGCATAAAATTTTTAAAGTGTGAGTTGTAAAACTCTTTGCCTTCGTTAGTATGTAAGTTCTTAGGCACTCTACCTAGCAAAAGTATAGATTCCATTGCAGCTGTAACATCAGGTCCACTCTTGCTTTTAAAAAGAACAGCCCAGGCATATTTGGAAAAGATGTCTATAACTGTGAGCAAGTACTTGAAGCAAATACCCTTAATCTCTCGAGCAAAGGGTAGCATTTCAACCAAGTCCAAACACGTCGATACTCATAGTGCTACTGACGCTATTGTTATGAGTACGCTAATCTCATTAGGATCATCCCAGTAAATATAGTCAGTCTTTGCATTTCTACTTACTACCATGTTCTGCGGCAGTAAACCTCCACCTTTCGACGATCGTATGAGTGATACAGTTTCGCAATAAAGTTTTTGTGCTTGTTACTGTTGCTAGTACAAATGGATTCACTAGGACTGTACCGCTTCTTGTGTGCATTTGTAGCAATCAAAATTGCCTTATAATTGTTTCGATCGTCAGTGCTTATCTGAGATTCTTCTGGATTCTGTCTAAACCACAGTTCAAGCAATCCAACATGCGAATGCCAATCACACGAATGCCATTACTGAGTTTGTGCACACCATAAATCATGCCCAAGTACTGTTTTCTATTGTAATCTAGCAGCTTCAGAAATTTATTTCGTTAATGGTAATAATTTTCAGCAGGCTCAGTTACGGTATCTTCAACCATAGTTGTATATTGTTCTTCTTCGCCGTCAGCAGTCATTAAGGAAGCGTTACCATCTTCTATCTCCGCTTCCTCCTCCTTCTCCTCCTCCTCCTTCTCATCTTTCTTTAATAGTTTATTTCGCTTAACTTCGCTTTTGACTGGTTGATTCGTCATAAAAACCAGTTTTTTTAATGGCATGACGATTGGCTTAAACGTTTCATTCCTTATTTATTCAGCAGCTTCTTTACCCAGCTTGAGCATTTAATGTTTTCGTCGTTTACTGGCTTTTGCGATTTGACGGAGCACCTCCTTCTCCTTGTGAAACTTTGACATGTTGCTCCACTGATATCGCCATATATACTGGCAGCATTCCTACAAACTAACTGGTATTTATAGAGTAACAAAGCAATCAAATCCTTTCCTTCATTCAGATCACTATCTTTGTCTATTTCAACAAATCCATATTTGTCAGTATCCCACCATGCTGATCACAAGTCTCGGAATTGAGAATAGGTCATGTCAGTATTAACTTGATCGTCATACTCAGATTTCAAATCTCAGATTTCTTTCATCCAGTCTGAATAGTACTAGCAGATTAACATCTCTCAGGAGATGTTTGGGAATACCAGTGTAAGTCTGACACGAGTAAAAACAGCCAACATGCGCGTGTCTACCCGTGCAGAAGAAGGCTCTAATGTTGTCCTATTTCTCACATGCATCATCATCAAATATAATGATGGAATTTGGTTGAGCTTCACTCAGTGGTACAAATTCCTCATGCTCACTGAATGGAAAATAGTCAACGCTATCTATTTCGTTCAACACCTTTTCCAAGAATATGTACTTTGGCTGCTTGAGTGATTTTGAGTAGAGGTAGACGTTGTCAAATCTCAGTCCATTTGAGCGTAGAATTAGAGCAAGCAAGGTATTAGTTTTGCCGCAATTGGACGGACCACAAAACACTGCAAGAATGCTGTTTCGTAGTAGACTGCCATGACACTTAACCCTTTTCTTTTCATGACAGTCGTTAAAGCTATAAATACGACGCTTATAAAGCTTTCAGATCACTTGCGTGCTGACCTCCGTACTCGAAGGAATGACTGTGCACCAAACTAAAGCTACGAATAAAGTGTCACGGCGTCGCCGCTGTCATTGAGGTAAAGGATTGGTCAACAAAATCATCAACAACTTGCCGTTTGAGTTACACTTGCTTGGCTAACAGTACTGCGGTCCAGGTACTAAACTAGGCAAACGACTTGCTGGAGGTGATCCGGGTATCAATCCATTAGACACAGCGTGCAAAGAACATGACATGGCATACTCACAAAATCGTGAGAACGATGAAGCGAGAAACTCAGCAGATAGAGCACTAGCTAATAAAGCTTGGAAGCGCGTTTTTGCTAAAGACGCTAGAATTGACAAAAAGCTGCAGCATTAGTTGTAACGAACATAATAAATGTTAAAGCCAAACTCGGTATGAGAATGAAGAAGAAGTCTCTTTCAAAAAAGAAGAAGCCATTTTCGAAAAAACGACGTCAATTTTGAAGAAAAAGAAGAAGCCAATAGCAATTGGAAAGGTTATAAATACAGCAAGGAAAGTTATGTTTAAGTATGCTAGAGCTCTATAGATTCCTCATTTCCATGGAGTCTTTATGCGCCATCAAATACCAGTGAATGGACCATACCATTCTAAATCAGCTATTGTTAATCTTGATGATAGAGATGGTCCTGAAACACACTGGATAGCATATAAAAAAATTGGTCATAATGTCCTATACTTTGACAGCTTCGGTAATCTTCTACAACCATCGGATCTTGTCGATTACTTTGGTGTTCGTAGCACTGTAAAGTATAATCATGAAACATGCCAAGACTATGATAGGGTTGAATCTGGACACTTATGTTTGAAATTCTTCTGTCGGCAGTTGAATTATAAAAACAAGTACTGTCTATATAAGAACGTGAGATGAACTGATTTAGGTCAGTATTGAATGAGACATCATCATGGATGAATCATTTACTCTCACCATATCTGGAAACTCTTCTGGACTAGATGCAGAATATTTTCCACCAATAGAACTCTCTCCTCATACGAATTACGCACTTAGGCTCGTTGAACTGCTCACATTCAATGAGATTCCTAACGTTGACACGAGGAAGAATAAAATTTATGTCGGTGACAAAGGGGTGGAAATACTTACTGGAAGCTACGAGATTGAAGATATTGAGAGTTATATACAAAAGTTTCTAGCAAGTAGTGGTATCACAATATTTATCAAGCCGAACGAGCTTTACGAGTTGAGTGCAATATCACAACAGGAGCTTACATCAACGATCGAAAATTGTACACGATTCATGAATTCCTTCCTGTTGTACCACCAGGATATAAGAGCGTTGAAGTTCCATCAGACGTCATTTACCTTTCAACCGCCGTGAAGACAATACATGAAATTTAGCTCCGCATAGTTGATCAGGACGGAGACTTGGTAAATTTCCAAAGAGAGTTTATAACAATACGACTACACGACAAATCGTCATAATGGGCATCGTGTAACAGCGCAAAGGAGTCTATATAAGAGAGTCGACATGCTTGAGAGAAACCAGTTCCTTACTAGCACGCAAGAGCACCTCAGAACGTGCTCTTTCTGACACAGCTTGGTTTCAAGATCAAACCTCGTGGAAGAAAAAACTGAAACGTCCATTCAAGATATTTATCATCTTCTTCTGCTGCAATAAAAATTGAAGAAATATTAAACATTCAAGCACATGTGAGATTTGATAAGTCTAAAGCTAGCTATGAGATTCATGCACATCAGCCTTATGCCTCGTCGTCATTCAACAACAATGATGAAATTCGCATCGCAGTCTAGAATCAAGATTTGTGTATACTACCCAGCAAGAGTTCACTGCACGTGTATGGAAGGCTTAAAAAAGCTGATGGAACTACAGCCTCTACTACTACAAGTCTAGTGACCAACGCCATCTGCCATCTGTTTGATGAAATTCGCTATGGACTCAATGGCATTGAGATTTATCGATGCAAAAACATCAGTATCACTGGCACCATAAAAGACTATGTCTCTCTCACTCCTGCGCAAAGTTATATTAAGGAGAATGGAGGATGGCTTGACATAGAAGCAACAAGACGTCTTACTAATGATGAGAGCAGTCACTTTGACACAGTCACTTTGATGTGACTGTGTGATCCTAGGTTTCGCTGAAGACTATCGAAAAGTCATTGTAAATGCAAAGCATGAACTCATATTGACAAGATCACGAAGTGACTTGAACGCTATTATCCAAGGTCAAGAGGAGAAACAATTTAGAAATTACCATCCACAAAGTTGAGTGGATGATTCTATATGAGATGGCTTCAGACCAGCACAAGATACATCTGTTGCATTTTGTTGGGAAAGATTTACCTATTACTATGAGTTTTCGCTCACGGGAAATGTATGTATGAATACCCCCTGCTCCCCACCACTTTAAGACATATATGGACGGTAAAAACGTCAACTGAGCTGTAGAAACCACATTACGTTATCCTGGGCTTCCAAAAAGGTAGAAAAAATAATCAAAGAAGATACGCTCATCACTTTGATCACTACAGCATTACCAATGTCAAGCTTTTCTTAAATTCTCAATACTATCCTGTGACAGGAAACTGTCACCAAGTATTAAAATATAGAAGTTTTAACTCAAATACCTAACATCCGTAGACATCAAGATGAGAATTCTCATTTTCGTAAGTTTCAAATTCAAATTTTCGTCGATACGTCAGAACTCTGACTGTTCCGTGGTTCGAGTGTCGAACGCGGGGTCTTAGGACCTGAGCGCAGGTCATGCACAGTGGCCGTGTCGACATTTCGACCACGAGGCGAACCGGAACAAGAACACTTTTCGTCAGGCGTTCGTATAGCGTGGATACAATTGTTAAAATTCTGACGAGCGTACACCGCAAATCAAGATTAGACCAAACGACGAAATTCAGATTGTACTTCGCCTCACTGGATAGTCAAAATACTGGAAATTATACATTATATCGACGACAAATTGTCAATAATTACATCGGTATTGTAAGTACTCAACCTATATCTAAAATATATTATCTATGGTAAAGAGCCTGAGCCGATGTTGCAAAAAAAGCCATTTCAAAGAGCACGTTCCACTGATTGTTCTAGATTGTTCGAAACAAAATGAGTTTCTGAAACAGGTTTTAGTAGAGATTTGTTTGGAATTTGAATCTGCAGAAAATTTTCCCGCTAAAACTACAGCCTACTGTCTAATTATACATGACCATATTATTTAATACCAGCCCCTTAGTGGTAGTGTGAAGAAGTTCATTCAAGAGGATAGTGGTGGAAGTAATGTCAGTGGTGGAAAAGGTATAAACGAGATGATTTCAGAAACAGAATTCAGTTTTCAGTGATATGGAGTTCATCGCGGACGTGAAAAGCTTCAAGAAGCCCATTAACCAGTTCGTCTTCAAAGAGTTGGCTATACTTCCTCTTCAGGAAGACGCTCAACCTGTGGTTTACCTCTTTGAACCACCCTACTTTCTGGGACTTTCTCACATAAGAGTGAAAATTTGTGGTTGACGCACAATTACCACGGTTTAGAATGGACTTCTGATGACGTACCGTACGAAGAAGTGAAGCTTATAATTCGAGATACACTGCGCGGCAATAGTGTAGTCTACGTTAAAAGATTGGAAAAGAAGAAATAGTTGGACCAGTTTCTGCAAAATGTTAATAATCTGGAAGGTCTGAGTTGTCCTTCGCTAAAAAATTGTACGGTCTAGTTTCCATCACGTGTAATCACCATACTCAGTGCTGGAAGAGAAATTGTGCAGTTCGAAATGCTCTTGCTCTCAAGACCTGGTCCTTGATTCCTCAGGATCAACCGACTATCAGGCATTATGCTAAAAGTAAAGCTGATGATGACGATGATGACGCTACTAAAAGTGTTAATATTTCAGATACTTACTCAAACAATTCGACGTTTAAAGACTTCTATAACCGTGTGAATTTTTGTTTTCAGAAGTTTAATTTTATAAAAGTAGGTTAAGAGTTCAATTGTATTGAATTAGGTTAAGAGTTTACTATGTCAAACTAGGTTAAGTTATTTTCTAAATAAACAAAAATTTAATGTTATAAAAATATACAAGTTTAAATTTATTTAAACCCATTCATTTAGCTAAGCATCAGTTAAATTAATAAGATCAACTAGCACTCAGAGTTTTTAAACAGTAGTAGTTAGGTTCAAATTATTAATTACTGACAGACTTAAAGACGTCATTTGGTTCAGTTTAAAATTAAAATTTCATGTGGTATCGTTTCTTCCAACGTTGGATATTTATTACAAACATCGTTGAATTAAATTCGAAATCCAAAATATAATTTCTTCCAGCGATGGGTATTTTTAGACATCGTTGGGTAGAATTCAAAATCCAAAATATCTTTCCTTTAAGCGTTGGATATTTACAGACATCGTTGGGTTGAATTAAAATTTCTAACGATCTGCATTGTTTTCAATCTAAACTCTGCAAAAAAGTTGACGTAGGAAATCTTAAGAATAAGAGCCCCTCATGTCTCGAACCTTCTAGAAACTTCGATCTACAGAAAAATCATTAGAGATTATGCCCTATATCGATGCTTTTCTTTATGTCTCGAGCCTTCCAGAACATTCAGTTGCGAGCAAAATTGTCGGAAATCACTTCAATCAAATTTTCTGGAAGGTTCGATTATTTTCCGAAAATCGAGGAATCCCAAGAATTCGAGATCTCGATCGGTATTGCAGGGATTATCCTTATTGACTGCCTCAAGATTAAATTCAGCTCCCTAACTTACCGGTAGAGTTGCCGACTGTCGATAAATTACCGGTAACTGTCTTACCGACACAGACTTTAGGATTAGATGCACTTTCTTCGTTTTCAGCCATCATAGGTATATTTACACTCTCCAAAATAACCAAAAAAATAACACACACACACAACGTTGTGAACAAGTCCCAAGAGACCAGCAGAACGGTGAAGCCGAGAAGAGTGATATGAGACGGTGACGTTGCGTTTATGAATCCAGCCGGTTACTCTGCAGCTGAAACAGTGTTGCCATACGTCTGGAACTGATTTGGTACGTGGCGTGCGCACTCATATTTATACACTTCTGCGATAAACCGTCCAAAAAACATCCATTGATCTTTCTAACAGAAAGTTACAAGCAATGTTTCCAGAAACTTCAAAGCAAGGGAATTTCCGGAGAAATAGCACCTCTCATGTCTCGTACCTTCTTAAAACTTCGATTTAGATATGATGTTCTGTATCAATGCTTCTAGAAGGCTCTCCCAATAAAATTTTAAAAGAAATCGCACCTCTCATGGCTCAAGCCTTCTAGAAAATTCGATTGCGAGAATAATGGTTAGATCCGCATCAGTCGAAACTTCCAGAAAATAAAATTTCTAGAAGATTCAAGAAGTCAGGGGGATCCCAGGTAGGTTTGTCACTTAAGTGACACACTCGGTCGGTTTTGCAGGGACTGACTGACTGTCGGAAAAATAGATGCCGGGCAATCACCGACGGTGACAGTGGTGCCATCTGTCTTGACAACTGGAACTGAGTAGCTGCCCCCGAAACGTACTACTCCTATAAAAGAAGCTACGGGGGTTAAATTAAAAAAATAATTAATGACTCGTATTCTGCGATTGATTCTGAAGAGAAACGTGCCAAGTACAGCTGAATACACTAAATATTAACGATTCTATGGCAAATTCACAAAAATACCATTCTTTCTTTTTGGCCAATACATTTTAAACTTTATGAGCTTTGAGCAACCCCTAAATATCAATTGATTTCAAAATAAAAAAATAGGTATTTTTTCTGGGATTCCAACAAATGTGGGGCGTGAGAGCATGAACATTAAAAAAAAAGTTGAACCACCCTACTGTATGCTATAGCATTGATGAATTTAAATTTGGCTTTCGATAAAAATTAACATCATTAAATTTATTTATCCAGATTTTTAGTTCAAATATTTAAAGCCTACAATATTATACTAATGTAAATTTAAAACTGAAATTTTTGACATTTCAAGTCAAAATAAATTATGTATCCAAGCAGTGGTTTATTTTTTTAACTATAAAATACAATTATTTTCGAACGATAAAACTTGGAAAAATTTAAAATTGAAATCGAAACATTTACAATGTTTTGATATAAAATTATTCAATTTGTAACGTCTTTTTTACAATTTTCACTCAAAAGTTAAAGTACATCCTATATCAACGCCAAGTAAAACAGTTAATGGGAACACAATTATTTATTCAAAAGCTTTTTTTAAACGTAATAAAAACTTATACCACAAACTTTTATATTTTGAGTATGATTTATACGTAAAGTATACCTACTTGATGTGTTTTCATATGCTGTTCAAGAAGTACATACATTTTTGAACAATAATTCAACCATCTGTATTTATTAAACTACATTATTGGAGAACAATTTTTAGAGCGGATTTATTACATTTAAATTTTAAAGCTCGAAATAGGAGATGAGTGGTCCTACTAATCTTTCATCTTCTTTTACTAACCATAAGAATTTTCTCCCTACCTGAAGTCAAGATAGCAAATTACTATTTCAGTCCGCATTTCTAGACCAAAATAGAGGTTCCAGGCGATAACGCCGGGTTTAGATGATACCCTGTAGTTTTCCTAAGGGCGCTTGACTTCTTTAGCACAGCTAATACAAGGAAAAAGCCGAAAAATCCTTAATGAAAAAAGATCATTGGCCGGCCACGTGTCGATTTTCCAGAACACGCTCAAACAGGTCTCTTGCACTACAAAACCGCACTCCCGAAGCTTCATAATAAAACTTCACGCCCGAAATTACTAACGAAAACCGACCGAATGCGATTATCTACTTGAAAATAGTAAAAACGGAACTGAAAACTGACATTAGCATCAGTTGACAGCAGAAAGAAAATTTCAACGCCAGCGCCATTTGGAACGAACTGAGATCTCCATGGCAACAAAAACCAGGGCCGTGTGTATCAAATATTTACACTAGCGACATAATAACTTAGCCGAAAACCAAAAATTATAAAATGTTTACAAAAAATTATTAATAATAATTACAGAATTAAATCAATAAAATATATTCATATACATAAAATATGAAAAAATTAAAAAAATTTAAAAATTCGAAATCACAAATAATAATTAATATTTTATTATTCCATAATTATAATAATTATTATGAATAATCATCAACCTATTATTATATTACATACTTACATAATTCTAATATATA
>JBAGKK010228334.1:0-21701 GCA_037177015.1 Euceroptres primus | reverse complement strand
CTGTTCGACTGATGGATAAATAAATAAGTAATACGAAAGTTTAAGTTTTGTTTCATTCGATCCCAAACCAAGACCATGGAGTTAACAATAAATCAAGTGCTCTAATTGTTAAGGGTAAGTTTCTATTCGAGGAACTGAAAGTTTTTTTAATGACCAGAAATTTACCTTTATCTGTCTGGTTTAGTGAAGATGGTACTCGCATCATCAATAGGATACAATACGATCCGGCATCAAACCAGCTTGTAGGTTTTGTTTTACCTTTCAACAACGACGAAATGTTAAAATCAAATTTATTTTTAGCTACTTGTGCTAAAGTTACTGAAGATTATTTTCTTGAAAATTAAAAAGCTTCATTGTTGTATGCGATAATGGTTCAGCCGCTAGCTACAAATAGCTCTTCATTTTGCCTTTGTTTGTTCGGAACGGACAATAAATTTTACATTGACGACGTAAGAAACCGTTGACGTTTCATTATAAGAAATTTAATGGTTCTTTCTATAATCGTAGTAGGCATTTCGTCAGATGGAGATAGCAGATTGTTACGAGAAATGACAACAGAAAGTTCTTTAGGCACATGTGATCAGGAAATTAAAATGATAGATGAGAATAGTACTGTCTTGCCAGGATTTCACGTATCATTGCTGGCAAAGTTTCTATTTGTTCAAGACCACGTCCACAAAGTTGTAAAATTATGAACCCGGTATGTTTCAAATTCGATCATTATGCCTATGGGGAATTGTTTAGTTTCCGTCGGTGGCATAAAAACATTGATATAATCTGTTTTAGAAAACAAACATTGTCTAATCGAAAAAAACGTTTCGGTTAAAGATAAAATGAATTTTAATTCTGCTATGAAAATTTGCGATCCCAAAATATGGACACTTCTCGAAGATCATGTTCCCGTAAGTGAAGCCACGAGATCCTATTTAAAAATTCAATATTATGCAGCAAGTTCCTATGTTTCGCAAACTATTAGTGCCAAAGACCGAATTTACTACATTTGGTTCTGGGTTCATTTTTTACGTCTGTCGCGAGCATGGATAAGTTGAATTGCAAATTATTCAGTGACTGACAACTTTATTTAAAGAAATGCCTACGTATGTACGGAACTTAACGCTCGCTGTCTGGTAAGAGCAATACTTCAATGGCGAGATAACAAGACCCCTGAACTGTTTTTACCATGGCTATATGGAAGTCAAACGTGCGAGAGTTTCTTCCGCGAATTAAGGTCAATGACAACTACCTTGTGCACAATGATGAATTTTAGTATGCTGGATTGTATCCATCGAATTGCACGAATTAAGTTGCAAGCAGACATTTCAGTGAAAAAGTTTGATGCTGATGAGAACTTGAAATTTCCTCGAATCAAGCATTTAAATGCTTCATTTGAGTGCCAGGATATGAATGTAATATTAGAAAATTTGATCTGCAGCGATACTTGTGTTTTGCCGAACAACATTGAAAACATACAGATTATGAATATGTCAAAACGAGGTGCACATTTTCTAATGGGTACTCTTGGAGTAAATATGGAGATTTTGCTTCTAACGTAAATCAGTCTGAAGTAGAAGTAGCCAATGACGGAGATTCAAATCCCGAATTGCTACAAGATCTGACAGGCTTATCAAGTCTACAAGGACACCTAGAATTAAAAGACTACTTCGAATTCGTAACTGCTTTAAAAGAAACAAGTCCATTAACAGTAGTCAGAGATTCCGCAGGAAGAGAAACCGTGGAACGCAAATCTTCAATCTGTTGGCTTTTGAATGAAGGTACAGGCTATTTGAGCAGTGACAGGCTTCAGAGGGTCCGTGAATCTGAATATGAATTATACAGAAAGTCTAGTACACAGCAATTAGGAAACATAAACTATGTAGAACGATGCAGACAGATAAATATAGGCGATTGGACTGTATTTGAACGCATCGATAGTGATAAATGTCTTGCTGGTCTTGTACTCGGATTTGGATACTTAAATGAGAAGACTCGAAAAGCCACTGAGTATTCTAGTAATTACGCGAATATTGAGGGAAACAAAAAGATTATAGGTGTATTGTTTCACTGGTTTACTATATTCAAAAATGGTTATCTGGCATGGTCCAATTATTTTTTCCATGGCTACGTCAAAATTCAAAAATATGAACTAACAATATCCAGTCCTGTGATAACTGACACTTCTTTATCGCTTGATGCAGGTGTGTTTAACAAAACAGAGTTCTTATCTTAATTTAGGCGCAACGTTAAAGATGTGGATATCTTGTGATACTTTGAGACCACATGAGTTAGGTTCATGGTAGAATTTCCTCTTCTTTATTAGTGGATCAAAAGGCTGTATAGATTCCTATGTATTTAATATAAGTGTTGGTTTTAAGGATATTTCTGAAATTATATAAAAGTTCAAAGGAATTGCTATTCACAATTTTAAATAGTCCATTGTTTTAAAAATGGTAATAATCTGTAAATACTCATGTATGTATTATAATTACTTTTATTTATCGCTAAAATAATGCTTGAAAAAATTACAGTTGTAAAAGTCTGCGATACAAAAGAATACTGATTCTTTGTAATATAAGTAATATTTATACAATTTAGAAACTTAATGAATTCAGATATGAATGACGTGATCATCATTACTCACAATTCAAGTTTATATAGATTGCTAAACATACATTCAGCATCCTATTTATTCATGTTGACTTTAAAAAGATTTATTATTTATACTGAAACCTCGTCTATAAATTGTTGTGAGTGCAATTTTGATTATATGTTAAATAGCTCATGTATATAACCTACTATGTAACTTAAGATCTCGCTCCTGATTAACCAAAGAAAATAATTTGTAATTAAGTTAAAAGTGAGATCAAGAGATCTGTAAAAAACTTGATTAACTTGTTCATTATAGACGTCACAATTTCATTATAGTATTAAATTATTATACTACATTATTATATTAAATTGACTATCTTGAGTTCAATCCCTTATTTATTCGAATCACTGTGGTAAATTCACAATTTTATTCAGGAAGATATCACCGCTATAAAGAAATCAGTGTGGAAATCTGTCAAATTAAAAAAACCCCGCTGCAAGGAAATTGAATTTACTTTTATTTTAAGGGGTATTTAAATTCTAAATTATGATTTTTAAAAATACACACAACGAATAAAAAATTAAACGGTTCTTATTTCCAAAACTGCGCGATAAAAATTAGTATTATTTACAAATTTTAAATTCAAATATTTTAACTCTACTCATTCTTAAATAAAGATATTTAATCAATCAATTTTCTGCTACTTTCTGGGACAATAGTTGCTTTAAATTTTGGGACCGTTTTGTGATCAGTTTCACTCCATCTACGTCTTGTGAGTTATTATTTAAAAAGTATTGTGTTGGCACACAAATTGAGTCACTGTGAGTCAAAATATGAAATTCGACAGTTTTTATCACTAGTAAGATTTCTCTGTGAGAAAGCCATACGTTTAAATTGAATATTCAAAAAAGTTAAAGGTTAAAAAATCTGTAGAAATAATTTTACGTATTATCAAAGATAATAATTCATTATTAATTAGAATAAATTACGTTCCTCAAATTTAAAAGCACACAAAGCATTTAAACATATAATTCTTTTAATTTGTTTCGAAAAATTATTCTCAAAATTATTTATTCTTTACCTTAACCCTTTTTGGCACACTTCTGGGGTCATCTACACCCCAGCAAGAAAAATTGTTAAAAAAAATAAACTATTGACTATTTTTAATTGAAAATTTCATCAGATCATCTTAAGAGCTTACTTTAAGGGATTATGTAGGTTATCTAGCCAAAAATTAAAATTAAGCATTAATTAATTAATTATTAAAGTAAGGAAAAATGGTCGTGGGGTGTTTTCAACCTCAGCGTGCCAAACAGGGGCTAATAATAAAATTTGAATTTAATATTTTCATAAATATTCACTTAATCTATATGTATGCTCAAATTATTACTCGAATTATTAACGTTCTTTTAATGCCATTTTCATTGATTTCACAATTTATTCGAACATAAATTGATTCAAAATTTTGTTTTATTATCCATGGCCGAATGCGGTCGAGTATTACCGAGTGCGAGCGATTACGAAGGGATTCTACGTCGACCTGAAAATGGGCGCAATCCTTTGGAATCTTACGCAGTCTTTCGTGCCGTCCTCGCAGTCCCCGCCATCTCTAGCAATCTCATTACCAGATTTCTGAGTGCATAGCCCCTCGGGTTCCAGTAGAGGAAAATGTATTTTTTATAAGACGTGCATGATTTCAGCCCTTTTCACTTTTCACTCCCTAGGGAGTAAAAAGTACTTTTTACTCCTTAGGGAGTAAAAATTTTCACTTTTCACTCCCTAGGGAGTAAAAAGTGACGTCATTTATAAAGAATGAAAAATTATACATCTGTAAGCTCGCATTTTGCAATAATCAGCCTCTCACCGTAAAAACTTTTAGGAAATTTTGGTTGCCTATTGATACGAAAATTTCCATAACAATAGGCTATTCCCACGGAAATTTTTACGTGATAATAGACTATTGTTACGGAAATTTCTGTAACAATAGACTTCTTACAGAAATTTTTTTGTGAAAATAGGTTATTGTTACGGAAATTTCCGTAACAATAAGTTATTCCCAAGGAAATTTGTCCGCCACAATAGGCTATTTTTACGGAAATTTCCGTAACAATAAGTTTTTCTTACGAAAATTTTTCCGTGACTATAGGCTATTGTTACATAAATTTTCGTAACAATAGTTTATTCCCACGGAAATTTTTCCTTGGCAATCGACTATTGTAACGGAAATTTGCGTAACAATAAGTGTACGACTTTTGTACGTTTTCAGTATTCGTCAAAAAAGTCCCTCTTCTCCCCCTAGGTGTATAATATACTATTGATCAAACAACGCAGACACCTATTCATGAACCAGTACAGGATTCCTTTTAGGTTCCTTTATAGTTACATTCTTCTCTCGTTCAGTCGACGTAGGAACCTGAACGGGATACTTCATAGGGATTTTTGAGCGGCGTTTACTCCTGTACAGCGAACCTGTACATGACATATCCAGGAACACTCCGGGCACAGGTTTTCGTACATGTTCTTTTATACTGTGTCTGTTAAATTATTGAATAAATTACATTAAAGTTGTTTATACCGTGGGACATACAATAGAAATGGCTTATTGAAGACATCCATACCAAACGTCCAACAATATTAACAGCCTCAATGTAATTTGTTATATTCCATGATTTATATGATAAGTTCATTATAATTATTATCTTTGTCAAGGGCTCCTTCCATTGTTTTATTATATTAGTAAGCGTTCAAAACGAGGGTTGAGCATCTTCAATTTTACGTGTGTAATAGATTACAAAATTTTTAAACAATTCAAAGAAATATTAGATAACATGGAAAAGTGTTCACCCACCAGTTCAAAATTATGTAATACTTTTGGTAAATTCGAGTTGCTTTCAGTTTTGCGTGGAAAATATTTACATTCCTTTATTTTGATGTAGCATAATTTTTAAGCACTCCTTTAACTATACAAAAAAATATATTCATTTTTAATATAATTTTGTTACCGCACGAAATGCGCACATACTCAAAGATAATAATTTCATAACAACAATTTTTATAATTAAATGGAAACTCAACTATAAAACTTTTTGTGGGGAAAATGTTTTCTTTGTATAAAAAAAAATATTGTCACGTCCCCGCAACTAATATTATTATTATTATTATTATTATTGTTATTTAGAAAGTTTTTTCACAGGCTCTTAAGGGACCTGGTCGTAATGCCGCTAGTATGGACTAAGTCAAGTACAACGGCCAGTCATCAATTAAAAATTTCTAAACACAAGGGACAACATATTACATTCCTAACAAACACAAAAACACTTCAAAATAAAATCATAGTCACTAAACAAACTGAAGCTAGAGTCAAAAGTTTAAAAATGAAAAATTAAATCTCATTTTTTTCTTTTCGGGAATGATCTTCCGTTTCAGCCTAAAAAGCGGTTAGCCGCTTTCTCCTTGGTAGCCCAAAAAGCATCGGACTATGCGGCAGATTTTAAATAAAACCGATTTTTCGGTTGCAGCTAGCATCCATTGAACTCCCAAATCTTCCAGGTGCTTCTGGCACCTTGCGTGGACGTTCCCCATGGCCGAAATCACGAGAGGATGAACTGTAACTTTTTCCAGCTTTCAAATCCTCGTTATTTCCTTCCTAAGTTCGCTATACTTTTCGATCTAGGCTGTATAGCTTTCTTGGATGCTCTGATCAAGGGGAACCGTTACGTATATGATTTGGACACTTGCAACAGCTTATCAAGCAACACAATGTCCGGCCTATTGTGAACAACAGTGTGGTCTGGTAGGATAGTTTTGTTCCAGTAAAGACGGTAATTCTCGTTTTCTAAGACCGCTACTGGGACATACCTATAGAAATGCATCCGCTCCTAAATGAGTCCCAGATTCAACCATTGTGTCTACGAGTATACTTTCGCCGAGCTAACCTTCTGCAGCCATCAATGATGTGCTCAATGGATTTATTAGAATCACCACACAGTCGGTACCGATCATCCACGCATAGATGGAGAATATGCTTTTGGTAATTCCTGGTGCCGATTACCTTATCCTGGATGGCCTTGTCGTACCCTTCCGTTTCCGGAAAGAGTTCGCCTCTTCGTAGCCACAGGCTGGACCCTTCGCTGTCCACGTTGCATTGATCTTGTGTCCTGGGTTTCTGACCATACAATGGCTTTTGCCTCCATTCCTGAGCAATCTGCTCTGGAGGGGAAGCTAGGATATTAACGCATTCAGTGCTTTTTTATTTCCACGCGGATGATTCTGCTTATATTTTCTAGGTCGGTGTTTGACCATTTGATGAGCGCAAAACAGTACGTGAGAAGCGAGGTCGCGAAGGCATTAATGGCCTTGATCTTATTGGCCGAGTTGAGGCCAGTTTCCAAAATGGCTTCTAAGCGCTTAATAAAAGCGGTCGTCAGTGTATCCTTAACAGCAGTGTGACAGTGTCCCAACAGGAGAAGGATATCTAGATATTTATACAACTCTTCCTTCGTCATGGTATCAATGAGCGTCCGATCATCAGGCCCTAACTCTGCGTTCACCACTTCTCTTTCTGAGTGCAGTTTCCTGCACTTGTCCAGCTCGAGTTCCATATGGATGTCATTTCAAAACTGCAATAAAATGTCAAGTAATTTCTACAGTTTTTCCCTCGAGCCGGCGTACAAATTTCAGGTCATCCATATAGAGAAGGTAGATGAGATCGTATCCACCTTTGCCTTTCTTTACGTTGTACCCATAGAACGTATTGTTGAGTATCTTACTAAGTGGATTCAAGGCTAAGCAGAACCACAGTGCACTGAATGAATCTCCCTGAAAAATGCCGGCCGTAATGTTCAAGAACCTGGAAATCCTTGGCAGCCCACGATCAAAATACTCGATTTTCGTGCTCCAAGGAGACATAGCGCGACTCAAGAATTGAACCAGGCGTGGACAGATCTTGTATGTCCCGAGGATCTCAAGAAAGTAAACGTGGGGTACCGAGGGAAAAGTTTCTTTATAGTGGATGTATGCCACGTGCAGGTTGTGTTGATGTTTTTACGCCTGCTTCACAGCAACACTATCGATCGTTACCAGATCCTTGCAACCTCGCGAGTTACGACAGCCGCCTTTTTGTTCTTCTGTGAGGATGTTATTGGTCTCACAGTGAGCATAGATCTTGTGGAATATAATTGCTTTGAGGCATTTGTAGAGCGTTGGAAAACATGCTATTGGCCTAAAGGCCGATGGTCTATGGGCGTCTGGCTTCTTTAGAAGCATGTACGTGAATCCCTCAGTCATAAAGGAGGACATCGAGTCTAGGTGATCAAGCATGTTCTGATAGCACCCAGCCAAGGACCCATGCACACACGTAAGGTATTTATACCAAAAGTTGTGCTCCATATGCGGTCCAGGTGCTCTCTAGTTTTTCGCCCTCCTCAACGTTCTGGTGACGTCAGAGGTTATGACGTTGGATGTAATGGGCGTTTCCAGAATGTTGGACATTCGTTTCTTCTCGAGGTCAAGTCACGGTGCTTTTAAGTTGCTCTTGTTATTTTTTGTCCAGAAAGTCTCCCAGTAATTAGCCGTGTGTTCCACTCCTGGAACTTCGAACGTCCGATCTTGTCCTTGGGATTTACCGATTTCAGGGTTAAACCGTGTCTCGTTCACTATAAAAGCCATATTCTGCTCTTTTATGGTGTTAAGCTTTTTGTATCTACGTAGACGGGTAGTTATGACAGCTAGTCTCTACCGGAAGGTGTCGATTACTTTGTCCAACGTTGAATCGGATGCTCCATATTCGACGTTTTGTGAACGAAACATGTACGCCACGCGACGGGTCATCTGGGCTATTTTTCCTTTTCTATATTGAGTCTACCTGCCCTGTTTGCATCTTACTTTGCAGACTTCGCTTTCGATTCTTCCCTTCCATGGTAAAACATACTTGCCCTTCCGTGTGGTGGTGTTCATACCTTGAGGTCTTGTTCTTAACCATAAAGACCTAACTGTTGAAACCGCTGCACGGTACATTTGTCACACATATGTATTACTCCACTATATTTGTATTGGTTGTGACTGTGACTCACCACCCACTGCGTGGCACACGACCGGCGACATCTTAGAAGTCGTTCCCTAATAGCGGGCCCTTGACCCGTGCCGACTTGTTTTCATGTCCTCTTAGCGTCCTTTTCACCCTCGAGGAAGGAGCCACGCCTTCACCTCTCTGAGCGTATAAGAAAGTTTGGGCCCAAAAGAAAATAGACATAGTCGACTTTGGAACTATACCTAAGAGATGCTGTGTCTAAACTGCCTCACCAATTAGCACATAAGCGGCAGACCTACGAACAACAGTGAGTCTAAATTCTACTAACATTCGCGCCGAGAAAACTTAAATACGAGTTTGAATTTTGTGAACATCCTTGAGTCAAAAACTCTAAAAAATAGTCCCACCGATCACTAGCCTTGAAATCGTGTCAATATTAGTGGTGCAAGTCCTAAATTATTTATTTGAAAGTATTGTAAATTGTATGAGTGAAATCTTCGAAATCAACTCCAGCTGATACTGAACGAGACAGCCTCAAAATCCTGTCGAGTCCATCCAGGAATCTTTAACGTGAATTCTGGCTGATCCTCAATGAGACAGTCTCAAATCCTGTCAAGTCTATCTAGGAATTTTTGAAGTCAGCTCCAGTTGATCCTCAACTAGACAGTCTCAAAATCCTGTTGAGTCAATATCCAGGAATCTATGAATTCAACCAACGAACACTCATAAACCGCCGAACTTAATTCAAACCATTTCGGTAAGTCCCATTCTAATCATCGCTGTCCTATCTATTTCCTTTCAATCAACTCCTAAAAGTCTTCCTTATTTTAAGTTTGGAGAAGGGACATCTGCCTAAACCAATCCAAGAAGCACTTGACAACCTCTGCTATAAAAAAAGGAAACAGTCAAAGAGTCATAGTCACAACGATTCTAATTTGTAATTTTTACTTAATAAATTGATTGTAAATAGTATCTCTAATCTCATATTCATTTGGCTTGTCCTCGTTCTGAATTAGTTTTCTTATAAGACTAACCTAAATCGAGGGACATTTAGCGAACGTTAATTCTGTGATCAACTTCGTTAATTTAGATATCAGACTCATTAGGTAGGACGTCACAGAGTTAGCATTTTTTGGTATATTGGCCGTGTGTTTAGCAAGCCGCTTTTAATTTTAAGAGAGATTTTTTAATCAATTTTTCAAACATTCTTAAAAAACTCCTGAAATTTTTTTTCAGTTTCAGTAGAAAAATTTGTGCAAAACTTTTCTTTTTAAAAAGTGACTAAGTTTTTTTCTAAAATCTAAATACGAGAAAACCATTGATCTTTCAAATTCTTGACCATTTACTACTATTGAAAAATATTTAGCAAATTAACTTTTTTAATTAATTGATGTTAAAATTTAAGGTTTTCTATATTGAGGTTTCATCTTTACATGATTAGCATTAAAAATATTGGAAAGAAGCTGTCCATTTTAATATAGGAATTGTGCGTAAAAGATTTTCTGTAAAATTCTGTCCCACCTCAAATCTGAAAATCGCGTGCAAAATCCGTATAGTTAATTTCGGAAATTTTCAAAATTTTCGATCATCTGCATAAAAGAAAATTTTTCGAAATAAATTTTCTTCGTGTAAGTAGATTTATAAATATCAGAATTTTTAAAACTTAGGAAATCATAAATCAGTTAGACAGATTTTCCTTTGTTTCATAAAAGATTATAATTTTTCTTTGCGAGATGTAATTTTTTCAATGCCTCAAGAATGTAAACAAGATCCAATGAAAACATTAGCACATAGTCAGACGAAGACCAATCCAGAATTTACGAAGCTAATTGAGCAAAACAATAAAAGAGTCACTCCCGAGAACAAAAACAGCAAATTACAAAAATTAGTTGAACCTGTAGGTAATACATCGAGTAAAAAGCTGGATCAAACTCGTGTCAGAAATAAACAACCACAGATTGATTCTCCTTTGCCGATTTCTTTACAAATACTAGCATAATTAGTGGTTCTAGCATTCCTAAAAAAGAAGATTAATTTTTATTCAGCAGTGATTTTTTTTAAGTCTCGTTAAATAATTGAACTGGTTTGTCACAAGATTCGACGGTAGTGATATCCGATAAATTTGATAACACATTAGCCGAACAAAACCGAAAATAATCAATCCAGTGAGTCTGAATCAGAAAAGAAAGATTACAATCCTTCAGAAAAATTTGAAAAATCAATTGCTAATAACTCAAGTGTTTGGAAAAAATTAATAAAATCGAACAATATAAATAATTTTACAGATAAATATTTTCAAGTAACTCCTTAAAAATCAGAACAAGCAAAAATGGCAGTCGACGGTCAACGTCCACAAATCATCACTATCGCGAACAATCAATCAGTTTCCTTACGTGACGCTCTTCAATGGTCCCAATTTTTTCCGGTGACAATATTTCACTCGATGAATTCATTGAAAGATGTGAAGAAGCATTCGATATGCTTCCTGTAACCGCGAAAGCTAATTTGACTAAACTAATGAAAACAAAAGTAAAGGCGAGGCGCGAAAATGTGTAGCAGGCAATTCTTATACTAACGTAGACGATCTGATTGATAGTTTAAAACGTGTTTATTCCTTAAACAAATCAGGGTATCAATTAAAAGGCGAATTAGGCACTATTTACCAATAGGATAACGAGAAAGTAATCTCGTACGCGACAAGAGTTCAGGAAACAGGGGATAAAATTTTAGAATCTCACAGATATAGCAATTAAGGGGAAGAAGATATAAATTTTTCAACTGTACTTGAAAAAGATATTAAGGAATGTGTTTTGCGAGGACTAAGAACAGAAATAGAATCAAGATTAGGAAAACAAGAAACTTTTGAACTTGCTGTAAATAATGCCATTGAAATTGAAAGAAAACTAGCAGTAACCGTGACCTTACGTTCTAATAGGCCGTCATTTAAAAATAAAGAAAAAACTACAGGCTAAGATAGAAAGGATAAAATCCGTATAGCTCAAGAAGAAAATGGTCAAATTTGCGGAAGATGAGGCTACATAGGGGCTATATCCTGAGTTAGAAAATTTTCAAAATATACGTTACGAGCAACAACAATGTGATGAATCGTTTTCTAATTATATAAATTACCTTCACGTGAACACTGACCTACAACAATGCTGGTATTGTACAAATTATGAACATACCATAAAAGAATGTTAGCATAGAATATTACAATAATAGCAACCGAGAACAATCACAAAGACAACAACAGCAATATTCTTCAAATCAGGGAAACGCTATGCCGTGCCCACTTCAGGTGCGATAAGGGAGGGTATAGAAGAGGAAAATTCAAAGAATTACATAAGATTTTAAATTAGACTTCAATACAAAACAATTTAACGTCTACAAAATCTACAATAATATAATCTTCCCTGAAGAGATCATTAAAAGGTTTATATATTTTCATGAAACTTCTAAAGCATTTCAAACTTCTAAGGATCTTTATTCGCGAGTGACCCAAACAACGTTAAAATTTAATTATAATAAGGCTTATACAGTCTGCTTAAGAAGAAACGATCCTTGTTTTTTTGAAAAACATTGAAGATTTTTTTAAATTTTTTTTTGCATGAAAATACACCCAAAGGACTACGGCGAAAGTACCTAATACATTATCCAATCACCATTGTTATCCAAAATGGCCAGGCACCTTATCAGCATGCTTTCCACCAGTTTTTCGGCATATTCCGTGGACAATAAACGCCATATCTCCCTGATATATCGCGAGATCCGCTTCAGGGTGAACACACGTTTTCCTGCAAGCTTCCTCTTCAAAACACATTATACGTTTTCTGTTGGATTGGCATCTGGAGACTGTGAAGCTCAGTCCAATGTCGTGATGCCATTTTTTGCTTTCCGGGCTGTGCAGAGACATCTACGATGTTTGGGGTCGTTGTCCTGTTGTAAGAACCAATCTTCATTTTCGGCTGCAAACATCTTCTCGGAAGACCTTAAAAGACCACGTTTGTAAATGCTGAGCATTTTCTGAGCATTCAGGTTCTCGATAAAGAATTCTAAACACCAAAGACCGCGCTCAGAGAAGAATCCCCAAACATGAACCTTCACTGGGTGTTTGACGGTTCGTTGGAGCAATCGTTCACCAGCGGTAGACCAGGCATGCTTTATCGGAACCCATGCCCAAAACGACGCTTCATATGAAAAGAATACGTTCGACCAGTCGCTGTTGATATTTTTGGCAGCTCATGCCTTCCGTTTTTTCTTATGGTTCTCTGAGAGCAGCGGTTTCTGCCTCGTGCTCTGATACTACATATTCGCCTCAGCTAAACGCTGTCTAATGGTGCTTATGCGGATGTCGATTCCCCTTCTGGCTAGCAGAACCTTGTCTTGACGTAACCGTAGAGTGGGGTACGCTTGAACAGCTGTGCGATCGGCTTATCCTGCTTGCTCGTTGTTGCTCAAGATGTGCCTCTTTCGGGAAGATCTGTTTTAGTGGCTTTAAAACGTTCTACCCACCTTCTTACGAACGTCTTCGACATTTTAATTAAATTAGCAACTGCGATATAGGTCATATGCGGACCTTGTGGATGGATATGCAATAAAAGCGTTTCAAAACGCTTGGCATACACAGCACTAATTTTGACTTACGTCAGCACTCTAGGGCAGTTCTAGAGATACTCAAACAACTTGGAATTTCTGACGTAGTACTTCAAATGTACTTTCATGCAAAAAAAAGAAGAGTCTTCAATAGTTTTCGAAAAAAAGAGGAACGTTTCTTGTTGAGCAGACTGTAAAGCTGAAAAAACAACTATTCATGTCGATAATGTCTTATCACGAAATCCTATTGGTAATGATAATAAAAATAAAACAATTCCTTTTACTTCGGAATCGAAAAATAAAAACAATACTATTCTTCTTATAAATGAAGACAATAAACAAAATGACACAAGTTCTACAAAATCTATGAAGTCTACGAAATCTACAAGTTCTACCATATTTACGAAATCTACGAACATACAAAATTTATATTTCTCTTAATCCTTTGAAACTACAAGTTCTGCAAGTTCTACAAAATCTACGAAATCAACAAAATCTAAAAATTCTTCTTAACTTATGATGAGTTATATACAAACATTTATTTGCAAATCAAATACAAATTCTAATGGCGATCCTGAACCTCTGGTAACCATTCAGTCAAATTCAAATAAAAATGGTAATCCCGAACCTCCGGTAGCCATTCAATCAAATTCAAATGGTAATCCTGAACCTCCGATAGCCATTCATTCAATTCCAAAGGATGAGAAGAAACAATCTCGAAATACAAAATTAAACATGAACGTAATAACGGCTGGAAAAAAGAAGAAAAAGAAGAATTTAAAAACGAACAGAGAAGACAAGGAAGAAAAGAGAAGAAAATGCAAGGCATAATGCTATCTTCATTTCTATCGAAATATGTATCTGAAAATAAAAAAAGATTACAGAAAGAAGCGAATCAAAATATAAATCTCATATGAGAAGAGGAGCTCGATCCTCAAAACTCCAAAATAACATTAAAGAATATAACATGCAGATGATTAATCATCAAAATGTAAACTTGGAAGCGAAAGAAACAGCAGGTATAAAAACTCGTCCACCACCGAAACCAACCCCTTCAAATAATTCTCTGATTGAATATATGTTAACAAACAGCAATATTGTGAAACCCCAAATTTTGAATTCATAAAAAAATTTTTACAAGATATTAACATTCCCAATCCCCAAAAATTCAAATTATAAACATTCTAAATCTCTCAACATGCAATCAAAACAGAAAAATTATGTAATATTCTGTTTTCATTCTTATAAACAAGCAACTCAGTGTTCGATTTTATATGATATACACAATAATTTTTACAATAACTTCCTCCTACATGCACAAATAACTAGAATCTATACAGATCGTGTAACACTAGCAAATTACCATAATTACTCTTGCACATTCATTACAACAATACTTTTAATCTACGCACGTGAGTCTAAATTTTATATTACGTAACTCGGGGTGAAAGGCTACGATTTTAACGAGTGTAAGGTTAGCTGCCCGAGCGAAGCGAGGGCAGATATCACACGAGTTGACATCGTTGCTTCTCCTCAAACCACGTGTGCAATTTTTCGTAACACCTAAATTGAAAATTTCAAATCGATGCCTGTACAGCGAGGCGAAAGTAGCAGTTTCAAGCGTAGGGTTAAAAGTAAAAAACAGCTGAAAGGAACTGTAATTCGTGATGTGGCTACATCGCTAAGCAGTTTCTATCAGTTGTTTTTTACTTTGAACCCTAGGGTTGCAACTGCTACTTTCGCCCCGCTGTACAGGCATCAAAAATCGAATTTTCAATGTAGGTGTTATGAGAAATAATTTTTCATTCCATTGTCAAATTGTTTTCACTAAAAATATGTGCATGAAACGACTTTTAATGTACGTAAAAGAAATAATAATAACTACTGTATTCGTAATAAACTATGAGAGGTCAAGAATTAAAAAACTAGTATTCTCTTGTCAAAATGCATGTATGGATTTTTTTAAATTTAAAATAAATTGCTATGTATAAGAACCTTCGACTTTATTGCTAATATACTTCACTCATTAGGAAAACATTTAGATAGTGAACTGAGATGGACGTCTTTTGCCTCGCGTGCAGGTTTTCTCTTCAATTTGGCAGTTACAGTAATATTTTGAGAGGTGAAAAAGTGTCTTGTGTATACAATACCGAGTGGAGACTGCTAAGGTTGAACTAAAGAGTTGGGTTCAGTTTTTCTCTAATATTGGGAATAAGGACCCTTGGGGCTTTGTTTATAAATTTCAGACTAAGCGACTTCGAACGGAAAAGGTCCTTAGTACTCTTCGAACGAGTGAGGGGCACAACCGCTCGATTGAGGAGACAGCTAAAGTATTTCTTGAAGAATTTGTTCCTGATCATGTCACTCACTAAGAAGGAAAGGAGCATACTAATTTCAGACGATTTACCGCAACTGCGCCAAATACTGAGGATGATCCGGAGATCACCGCTCAGGAGATCTACGGTATTGTCAGAAGTTTGAAAAATGGCAAGGCTCTAAGCCCTGACATTATTGAGGTTATGGTCATCAAAAGGGCTTGGCCGTTTATAGGGAAAGAAATAGTTAGACTCTTTAATGGTTGCCTGTCTTTTGGCGTCTTCCCAACCACCTGGAAGGAAGGCTCGATTCGAGTGCTACTAAAAGGTAAGAATAAAATCCCGGAAGAAGTACAGTCTTACCGCCCTCTGTGCCTGCTCTCTGTCATTGGGAAGGTGTTTTAACGAATAATCCTTAATCAGCTGCAGAGGACGGTCTTTAGTCCTGGCATGTTGTCGGACAGGCAGTTTGGCTATAGACTGCGTATGTCTACAGAGGATGCTATCAACGAGTTTATGGCTCGAGTTGACTCCCAGGAGAAGGCGTATGTGCTGGCTCTCATGTTTGACATCGTTGGTGTCTGTGACATTGTCTGGTGGCCGCTTGTCTTCGAGGCTTTGAAAGATAAGAACTGTCCCAGAAATATCTTTTGTGTTATAACAGACTATTTCAGCAATGAGGAAGTTTCACTGCATATGAATAATTCTGTCGTAGGGAAAAAGGTTACCAAGAGTTCTCTGCAAGGATCCGTACTTGGACCTGCCTGTTGGAATCTGATGTTCGATGAGCTTTCAGGATGCTTGGTGAACTGGCTGGAGATGATGAACTGGCTTATGACGATGACTTGATTGCCCTTATCTGCGGCGATAGCAGGAGAGAGCTAGAAATCCGGGGGCAGCAAGTTGTCGATAGGATTCTAGCATGGTGCGAGTTCTCTGAGCTGACTCTTTCCCAAAGCAAAACTGAGATGATCCTCGTAAAAAAGAATGTCAATCTACGAGCTAGGCACCGAGGTGGTAGGAACAATATTATATATAGGCACGCGGATTCTGTTAAGCGCCCGCCAATTATTAAAATAAATGGGCTTAAAATCGCGATTGAAGATAGAGTCAAATACTTACGGAACATGATTGGCCAGAATAGGAACATGATATTTAATTGTGAGTATATTAAAAAAAAACATCTAGAATCTTTTCTCAGTTAGGCAGAGTCGCAAAGTCGACTTGGAGTTTAGGAGCTAGAGCTCTGAAGATGCTGTATAAAGGAGTGTTTGTCTCGATTGCCACCTATGCGGCATCGGGATGAATTGGTCTGTTAAACGAAGCGATTTTGAAGGTTCTGTGTAGTGCGCAGAGATTCGCTCTAATTAAGGTGACCAAAGCATACCTCTCGGTCTTTAGCGAGGCTCTCTGTGTCATTGCGGCGGCGCCTCCTATAGATCTACTCCTAGTTGAACGATCTACATTGTACAGCTTTAGAAAGGGGCAGGACATTAAAGTAGGCGATCTTCTTATTACCTCAAACGAGATAAATGTCAATACCAAAAGGCGTATTTATCATAAGCTAAGGCATATGTGGCAGAATCTATGGTCAAATTTACCTAATGGATCAGTGACCAACATCTTTTTTATTGATGTTAGGGATTGGCTTAGGGCTAAATGGACCTTCTCAGACCACTTCACTTCGCAATTGCTTACCGACCATGGAAACATCAGGTTCAAACTCTTTCAATTGGGTCTGGCCGATGACGGTAAGATTGAAGAATTATTAACTTTTGAATTAGTTGAGAACTTATTATTATTATTATTGATGACGATGGATTACCGACAAAGTCAACGAAGAGCGGTGCATGAACTAGAAAGTCTTATTCCTCCTTCTGAATATGTTTCGATGTCACCATTATATGATTCAAATGCATGCATAGTAGTTGATATAATGTTCAGGGTGTCGATTTGTACATGAAACCAGAGAAACCGGGAAATGATCGGAAATTTTTAAAATCGGAAAGAAACCGAGGAAAACCGAGAAATGACCAGGAATTTTTTTCAAAACCGGGAATTTTTTAGTGGTAAGAACTAATCTTTAACCGCTTTAAATTTTATCTGCAAACTTGTTATACGCGCCATGGCGATAAATTTCAAGCGAATTAACAATTTTTTGCGATAGTAACAGCATATTAAATTAATAATGGTAATTTCCTCGCCTTACGATACTTGTTCACCGAAGTATAGGATTTTATCGAAACTTTCTACAGGGAATATGGGCCGCGCTTTGGAAAAACCGGTTTAACGTTCTAGCCGATTCCGTGGCCTCTCTCTCGTCTTCGTGAAAAACCCAGCCTGTTCTTAAACACCCGGAGAGTTTTCTCTCCCTCCACTGTTCTCGCCCACGCACGAAGATCTTGAGGAAGGCCGCGTAAGCGCGGCGGCCAAAATGTTGCTCTCTCCATCTGATGCACGCGGCTGGACCATATAAAAGGGCCTCGATGTAGCGTTTAAGTCAGTCAGTTTTGGGTTCTCGGACCCTTAAATTCCCTGTAGCAGGCTCTCGAAGCAATAAATGGTTTTACTAGCTGCTACCACTATCTCCCCACTCTCCTAAACCATTCCTTACCTTCCTCCCATTGAATAGCATCCCAATAGCCACGGTTATTGGATGGTGTCCCAGTGAGAGAACTCCCTGTCTTTCATCCCCTTCCCATTGGATAGCATCGAAGTTGTCCCGGTTATTGGACGGTGTCCCAGTAACAGAAATCACTGTCTCTCGTTCCCCTCCAATTGGATGGAATCCCAGTAGCCCCGGTTATTGGACGGTGTCCCAGTGAGAGAATTTCCTTCCCCACTCGTCCCCCTCCCATTGGATGGCATCCCAGTAGCCACGGTTATTAGATAGTGTCCTAGTGAGAGAGCTTCCTTCTTCTCGTCTCCCTCCCATTGGATGGCATCCCAGTAGTTCCAAGTATTGGACAATATCCCAGTAAGAGAACTCCCCCCCCCAACCTTCCTTTCCGCAGGACGGTATCCCAGCCGCGAGGCTTTTCACTCCTCGCTACTCTAAACCAGGTTCATCCAGAATAAATCCTGAAACAACCGCGCCATCCCCTTCTCGAGTCTGTTCATTAGACTTGCTCGACTCGCCTCACGGCAAGTTACAGCGCATCGTAACACATTCAAATTTCGCGCGCTTTCCACGCTGCTGAATTACTTTAAAACCCTATTAAATTCATGAGAAAAATAGTTTTGATAATTTTGTTTTCTACAAGCTTCATTACGTGAAGAGAACCAAATACCCTCGTACATATGAATATGAAAAAGACGCTCTTATGCGCCATCTGCTAGTTTTTCACTCGAGTAGAAACAGAATGATCTGGTTTGACACATTTTTAGCTGAAAATAGAATAATTAATAAAAAATAAAAATTATAAAATATCGTTATAACCATTTATTTAGGGAAGGAAAAATGTCAGAATACAACTCTTTATTACAAATATTTATTTGTGAACATTCATTGTTTTATCATAGATACAAATGACTGTTTCACGTTACAGGTTTTTGTTTATTTTTTACCAGGAACAGGAAAATAAAATTTGAAGTGACATTTATGCCGAATACTATTAGATGTTCATAATTCGATGTTAAAAAGGTATTTCTTGTTTTATAAAACAAGAACATTTCATAATATTTAATCATTAATCATTATATAATCAGTGAAAGAAAAATATTATGTTAGGAATGTAATTTTAAATTTGTAAAAATGTATTAATTTATCTCGTGCGTTATTGTTCGGTTCTAACACCCTTTTAGAAAAATTAGAAATGATCAAATTCTTTTTATTTCACAAAGTAAAAATTTGTATCGCAGTAGACATCGATGTTTCATTATGTCTATTATTATCATTTCCCAAAATCACAGATTCATATGCTCATTATTTTAGTATAAGTCCGCTGAATGTAAAACCAGATAAAGCTTGTATTCTGAATGCCGTCTTTGAACTAGCAATCAAAATGTAATGTTTACATTCAGTCGACTTATTATTAAAATAATAAACGTATCAATCTGTAATTTTGGGAAATAATACAAGATATAATAGAGCATCGATGTCTACTGCGGTACAAATTTTTGTTTTGTTGAATAAGATGAATTTGATCATTTTTAATTGTTAAAGAAAGGTTTTTGTATCCTGGTACATATGACATGGGGTCATTATGTATCAGATTTCCTTAAAAGAGTGTAAAATGTTCATTTCATCTACGCTTATATTCAAAACAGTTCATATAAAAATACATTTAATTCTTTTTTGAAACATGCAGAATCTTAAATATTAGTAACTTTTCAGGCGAAACAAAATTACAGTCTATTTGTAATGTTTTTACCAAGCTTTCACAATCACGTGAATACCTTTGAAGCTTAATCAGTTTTGTATTTTATATTCACACGGACTATTAACTTTTTTTCTTTTAGGATTTTCTTTCTCTTCCTTTTCAAGATCATTACTGTAAATGTCAGATAACTCAAGAACTTCTTGCAAGATATCTTGAGCGTCTTTGTTACCCATATCAAGAATCGTAAATGAAGTTTCGAGGTATTCATATGAATGTGGTGAATTTTTTTTTTTTGGTTTATACACAATTTTCAATTTTAATTCCTTTTCCATCAAGGGATCGATATATCTCGCGAGTAACTAGCTGCCATCGCTGGTAAGGACACTGACGAAGATGATAATGCCGGTTCCGATAACGACGATAGTGTCGGTTTCGAAGAACATGATAATGCTGGTTTCGATGAAGATGCTGAAATCGTTGGCGAGGAGACTGGCGCCGCCCCTTGCGGTTCATGTGTAATATTCAGAGAAATCTGAAAAATTATTTTTTGTGAGAAATCTATATGAAAATTAAGTTTCTGAATTAATTTCAGTTAATATTATTTTAATACTATTAATAATTAAATTATATAAACTGTTTAAAATTTGAAGTCAGAGCAACCGACTGGCAATCGGAAGACCTGGGTTCGATTCCCAGTGGAGCGCAAGAGGATCTATTTTCACAGAATATTTTTTTAAATATTAAAATTCTATCTTGTCCGACATGACATTAAAAATTTTTTGAATTTGGTAGATTAATATAGAGTGATTCTTTAGTAATCTGTTTTCACAGTTAGTGAAAAATCTCTTCTGATAGTAACACGTAACCTACCCAAATGATAATTCAATTCTGTTTAAAAGTTGAAACTTCTAATAGAGGAACATCTTGCATGTACTCTGTATACAGCAAAAAAGAGTAATCGACAGACGATCGACAGTCAGAAGTCCTGAGTTCGATTCCCGGAGAAAGAGAGGAAATTTTTTTTACAGAAGGCTTTTCTAATTTTAATTATTTCAAAGATTTCAAAACTATTCAGGGGATTTTGAAATGTAAAATACTGTTTGTATGTGGGATATTAATAAGGTTGGACTCAAGTTCTAACCTAAAAAATCAAAAGTAAAAAGAATAAATTTGAGGTTGGGGTTTGGGTCCAACACTGTTAAATACATCGACACGGACTACGCATGGAACGTGTCCATGAGCACCTCGGATGCCACGATGCGCTGTACATACTGTAGGTAATGTAAACTATAATCAAATAATAAACGTTACCTGAAGAGATCTAATCAATTCCTGGAATAATATACACGCACATATGGCACTTACTTCATGATTAGATACACTTCCTTCGTTTGCGGACATCATAAGTATAGCTGCAGTCTTCAAAATAACAATAAAATAACACTAAACGTTGTGTACAACAAAGATACGGCCCGATGATATTTCATTCACGAGACTCACCAGTACCCAGTATCCGAAATTTCGAAAGAAATAGCGCCTCTCATGCCTCGAGCCTTCTTGAAACTTCGATTTAGAGACCACGGCCTGTATCGATGCTTTTAGAAGGCTCTACGAACAAAATCTTAAAGACAAGAGCCACTCATATCTCGAACCTTCTATAAACTTCGATTTATAGAAAAATCGTTAGAAATCATGTCCTATATGGATTCTTCTTTCTGTGTGTGGATATATCTCTTTTATAGAGACAGAGAACTTATTTTGGTCATACGTTCAATATATATATATATATGTTTATTTAATTACATAGTAAATCGACGTTTCGACCCGTCTTTGGGTCTTCCTCAAGATAAAAACAT
>JBAGKK010228235.1:0-21702 GCA_037177015.1 Euceroptres primus | reverse complement strand
GAAATCATATTCACGGTCGGAAAAAAGGAGAAACAACTGGAGTCTTGCTCCAAAAAGTTTGTTTAGATCATTCATATATGTCTCCAAATTGCGCATTATTCTGTTTTTGATGTCACTGTCAATCCTCTCATGAATTTTGCCTTTCATTTTTGCGGGATTTACCTGTGTACCCCCTTAAAAACCCTCAAAAAAATCAAAAGTTAAGTTTTTTCAAAAACGTGTAACGTTGTAGGATTTAATCCGCTGTTGATCCTCTCTCCTTATTGCTATTTTTCTTAAATTCAATTAAAGATCTGAGTAAGTTCAATGGCTGGCACAAAATTCAACTTAGATTAAGAAATTTACCGATTTTAAACCATGTTTAGATTCCTTTCGTCTTTGTAAATGTGTTTATCTTTAAAACTCATAGCTTAGAAGCCTGTGTCAGATTGATTACTTGTATCGCGGATTTTTCAAACTTTGAATAGTCATGATAGTAATGAGACTCTGTCAAAAATCGGGTTTATGGAATGTAAAATCAGAATTCGTGTAAATTCTGACTGTGATTTCTTCTGTAGTTTTAAGATTATTTACCTGTGCTGAAATTGTTTAATCAATTTATTTTATGTTGGGAATCTTGACATATATTCTTTAGGAAGCTGACGTCCTACCTTTTGTTACTTTGCCACTTTTGCCGAACAGAATAGCCTTCAATGTATTGAGATGATCTTCGAGGTGATTCTTCTGGATTAATTAACACAAAAACGTAAGCACTTTCCTGTTTTTTTAGCGGTTTTTCCGGAGGAAGTCTCTCCTAGTAGCAACCATGATTTTTCAAACTGTCAGACTTTTGTCAATTTGACCAATTTCATCGAGCTTGAGGAAATGGATGGCAGCACTCCTGCGACGTGGTTGCGAACACGAGGTGAGAACTTTCGGAGGGCTGTCGAGGAATTCAGTTCTGTGCTAACCACTGACGCATCGAGTTTGGAGACTGTGTTGCTCCTTGTTTGCAAGAGACATTTTTCCAATCCCGAGGTTTACCGAGGCTTAATTTGGATCCTTTTTCGGAAGGAGCAAGGTAGGCGTCAACACATTTTCAATCTCCGATCTTTTATTGTAAGCTTTCATGAGAAATATTTTGTTCCCGTTCCACTCAACGGACTTTGTCAGCCATTTTGAATAGTTGGTGTCGTTTGCAAATTTGAATGTTTCAAATTTTAATTGAGATTTTAGTTTCGCGTATAAGTATCGTTTTAAGATTTATTCTGTCTTTAATATTTGAGGATAAAGTTTTATTGCGAATTTAAATATTGCCGTACAGTTTAAGTACCAAAATCATTTAATTCATGTTTACTCGTTTATCGCCCCCACGAAATTCCTCTCCTTTTCAGAGCTTTACGGAGTTTCTAAAGTTTAGAGTTTCTAGCGTTTCAAGTAGAAAAAAGGAGTTTCTAGCTTTTGATTGGTTTTGAGTGCCGCTTTTTGTTGTCGAGTGACACCTTATTTCGAGGGTGTCTGGCGCCTGGAATTTTTAGTTTTATTGTATTTAATTGTTGGGCAAAATTAATTTCGTGGCACTTTCAGCTTCATGTCCCATGAGGTTGGAATTATCGGTATAAACGGCTATAACGATTTTTGTTTTTGTTTTGGTCTTAAAATAATCCTTAGGTATCGCAGAAATGATTACAGAAAAAAAAACCAGGAGATAGAAGACCTTTGGGGTTGAGTTCCATCCAAGGTCACCGTGTACCTACATAATAACGCTGTAAATTTCAGCTAATTCTGTATTTTTGGAAAACGGGAAAATACAGACATAGTGATAATAATTATTTGCATGCTTCATTTGAAATTTTTTTAGAACTTTGCACACGACGATAATAAAGAAGATTTCATTCAATATTCTTGCATTCTGCTGCTTAATGTTATCTCGGTCGTCTTTTATAGATATTACCACGCTCTTTCAATTGGTTTTAAGCACACACACACACACACAAAGTAGGAGATGAAGAGACCAAACTGTTTTAACATCTTTAAAGTTGGCTTTCGCGAAACAACACTATGAAACCGGCACTCTAATTTTTGAAATTGCGGTGTCATTCAATAAGCTTTACACTGGTTAAAACAGTTAATTTTAAATGAAAAAATGAATACAAACACTTTTTGACACGTACTTTGACACGTAATTTTCACGTAATTTTAATTTTTGACACGTAATTTTTTTTCAAATTATAAATCATACGTTGGCACAGAGATTAATCTCATCATCTCTTATATTCTGGTTTTTCCTAAGACCTTATAATTTTGTATAGAAAGTCTTTTGTATTGTAGGAAAAATGTCATTTTGGCACATATTTCTCCACAATGATAATTATACTACAAGAATCATAAAGATTATATGTATATAATTAGTCAATACTCGTACGAAAAGTTTCTGCATGTATTTTCCTATCTACAGTTATTACAATTGTTTTTCGTTTATCGTTTTACAGGCACTATAATGGATAAAGCGTATTCTGGAACATTACTCTTATAAAATAATGAGAAATTCATAAAAAATGTATGTAATTTCTTAAAATGGAAGAAAGAATAAAATAAATGTTGAGTAAAAGGGAAACTTTTGCGTATCCAAGATCCTGGAATTAGAATATTATAAAATTTAAAAACAATTAACTAATGAAAAGAAAATGATTAAATGCGGAATACAAAACAATACATAAATATTCATTTGAAAATTAACTTCTCGTTCCGATAAACTTTGATATATTATACACACACTACCATTCAAAATTGTGCGACTAAATACAGAAATCTAGTTCTCTTTCATGGAAAACACAAAATGAATATAATTCATTAAAACCTCTGTATTTTCATGTTTGAAAGAACCACATGTCAAGGAAGACTGTTTTATTGTTTTTAATCAACTTTTAAATAATCTCACAATTTTGAACCACAGTGTGTCAAGAACGAATACTCTGGTGTTAAAAGATATATATTGGCCAATACTTCTAAATAATGATCACCGAAAATAAAAATATAATTATGTCATTAAAGGCATGCTTAAATAAAGACATTTTTATAACATAATATAAAGTCTATTAGTTCCTTGCTATGTCTGGAATAATTTACGATTGTCCGACGCGACTTTTTCAATAATAATTGTGTTTCGCGCATTGACTATTTCCCTAAAATTTTCTTCTCGTCAACTAAAACTCCTGGAAGAACTGATTTCAGTTTTTGTACTTACCAACTAATATATTCTTTTCTTATCTTCTATTTAACCCTCAGCCTACTCAAATGACCGTTATCGTCAAATATCGTCAAATCGGCCGCATGTTGGGGACTATAAGAAACACGTTCTTTAGCGCTAGAGTGAGGATACCTCAACGATGGCAGAGGGTTAATATTAGTATGAATTACTCGTAACCTGTACTGTATTTCTTACACCAGGATACGATAGCTCATGTAAAACTTTTTACTTTAAATTACTATTTTGAACCGCTAATAGATAATGAAAATAATTTGAGGCCTCAAATTATTTACATAAACTTTTACGTATCATTGCGTTTTATATCTAATGAAAAACCTATTGTACTATTTGACTATTATACTATTTGACGCTGAAAAGTGCGCCTGAACGAGAAGAAAAAAGATTTTTTAACTTCGTGTAATTTTTTAAAAATAATTCGGAAATAACTAAACTATCTGACAAGAAGATTACTGTAGTTCTTGATAAAGGCCAGAAGAAGTTTGAATGTCAATTACACCTTGCGCGGCTAATTCTGTCAAAGTGCGCTCCAAATAATTCTTGTCTGGGTATCCGTGTCCGGAGGTAGAAGGCCCCAACTCCGTCTTATGGTGGATTTCGTTCCAAGTAACTACATCTTCTCGTCCAGTAGTTACCGATCGTCCGATAGTGAATATCAATCTTCGCTCGAAAGCAATTTGAAGCAATCTTAACACCTTGCGACCTAATTCATTATCTGGAAGATAACAGACTCTCGGGAATCCTACCGCATAGTACATCTGTCCTGGATTAGGGTGTTCCGGTCCTTGAATCCCCGATGGAATACTGCATACAAACAAATTAAACATATACTAAATATAAGAATTTGTCGAATTTAAATTACAATCACATTTCTACAATAAGTGTGAGGCGCAAGAATATTTCCCGAATATTATTTTCCCTAATTTTTATTTTACCTAAATTCATATGAACGAAAAACCTTTTTCCATATTTTTTATGTTTTCAAATTACCATTTGACATAATTTTTATTTTTCCAAATTACCACTTTCCCTAATTTTTATTTTATTGAATTACAATTTGCCATAATTTTTATATGTCCGAATTACCATTTTGCGTCATTTTTTTTTACCGAATTACGCAATTCGCCATAATTTTTATTATATCGAATTATTATTAGACATAATTTTTATTTTACCGAATGACTATTTGACATAATTTTTATTTTACCGAATGACCATTTGTCCTCATTTTTATTTTTCCTAACTACCACTTGCCCAAATTTGTATTTTTCCGAATTAATATTTGTCCTAATTTTTATTTTTCCGAATTGCCATTTCTCACAATTTTTATATTTCCAAATGACTATGTGTCATAATTTTTGTTTCTCTGAATTACTATTTGATATAATTTTTATTTTCCCGAATTACCAATTGTCATAATTTCCTTTCACCCTGATGTTCATTTAACCTAATTTCCATTTTCCCGAAACACCATGTGCCATTATGTGTATGCAACATAAATTTTATTCTTTATAACGGAAGTGCCGGTTAGTGAAGGTGGCGCTGTACAAAATAGGCGCGAAATCTAAATTGATCAAATTACATATACTTTACACTAACCGGAACTTCCGTTATGTCAAATGGAAATTATGTTACATGCACATTATGGCACATAGTGATTCGGCAAAATGAAAATTAGGTTAAATGAACATTAGGGCAAAGGGAAATTATGACAAATGGTAATTCAGAAAAATAAAAATTGTCAAATTTTAATTCGGAAATATAAAAATTATGAGAAATGGTAATTCGACAAAATAAAAATTAGGACAAATAGTAATTCGGAAAAATAAAAATTTAGGCAAATGGTAATTCGGGAACACAAAAATAAGGACAAATATTTTGAAAGTTTGACTCGGAAATTTTAGATAATCCAAATGTCTAAATCCACTACCCTCCAAAATTAAAAGCTAGAATAGTTTAAATTCACCAAAAATGCGTTTTTGAAAAAACTTTGATGACACACGGTGTGCTTGAATTAATTTTTATTGAAAAGTTGCGCGACCTGGGTTTTTTCTTGTTGGATTTGATTCTGTGATATCCCAGGAACATTTTCCAATCAAAACCAAAATCGTCTAACGAGCCTGTCTTTTAAAAAATCGATATTAGTCTTTGAATTTTAAAAAATGGGAAGTATGTGGTTTACAATACATAGAAACTGCAGCTTAAAAATTCTATAAGTATATTTTTCACCATTTTAAGCTTTTTAGTAGTCCATAGAATATTTACAAATAATCTCAAACACAAATTAACGCATGTCCCAAATATCGACCGCGCAACATTTATCGTATTTTGTGATTAAACAAAAACATAAATGAATTACTAATTTAGTAATATAATAATAAAAATAAGTGGTATTACAGACTTTAACAACTATTTTTTACATACAAGGAATAGTTATATACCGTTGAGAAAATATAACAACATTTCTAAAATGTTATTTAGATTGCCCGTAGTAAGTGATTTTCATTTTCTAGACACTTCGAATGAACTTTGTGCTTCTTCCACACTTCTTTGAAATCAAAATGGACTGATTCCATCGACTGTTCATTGTACACACCTAAGCCCGACTTATGTTTTTCGCAACATTCTGTAACGTGCCAGAATACGGCATGAACTTTCGGTTTTACTGGTATTTCTAAATCCATGTAACTGATCTTAAACTTATCAATGCATTTTTTGTAGTTTGGTTCTAGGGTTTTGTACCTGCATGTACAATATCACGGAAATCACTTAAGGCTTGAACATATTTTAAACATCCAACAGCTTTTTTACATTTCTTGCGTAAGTCATCAAGGTTTTCCAATAACTTTTTACAAGAATTGCCGTTGAAATTTGATCCTACATGCCTTACGTCGAGTTGACCATTGCAAGAATTTTCCCACTCTAGTGCTATCGAGTTGAACTTCTTTAGCATACGATTGTATAAACCATTCACTACTCCTAACATGAGATGAAGTTCAGGTGGTGAAATCACGTCAAAAACGGCTGTTTCCGGATCACAGTCGACAATCGGAGAATGAATACAGTTCATATACTCTTTCGCAGATTTTTTTCTTCTCCTGAGTTACGCCAATCAATATAATTCTGTTTAATGTTACCAACCCTCCGCATCGTTCCAAGCTCGTGAAGGTCATACTTTGAAACATAGCACCATGTGCAAGGATACATGCTGCTGAATGGCATAATTCTCGTCAAAATGTTAGCTAACTTCAAGTCGGTCGCTATAAGTTCGAGAAAAACATTTATTTTAATGATCGACCACAGATTGGAAACATTTTCGTAATTTTCTTGGGTATCTTGGGCTAAGCCTAGTATAAGAAGCTTTTTTAACCCAGAATCTTGAAAAAATTTCGCAGCGACACCTTCATTATATTTCTGTCGGCGAAGCTCTTTCGATTTGTTCTCATTTTTGATGAACTGAATACTTAAGCAGATTTTTAGAAATCCACCTCCACCGTCAATGCCAAATTTCAAGAGCACTTCAGAAACTCTGCGCTTTAATCTCACATATTCAGTCAAGCCTTTCAAATTGCTACAGTACACAGCTGCTTGTTCAACTTCCAATACCGTATTACCTTTTACATTTTTGAAATTAAAACACTTCACTTCAAAAAAATTATCTAAACAGTGAATATCAGCTGAAAGTTTGTCTCTTAAATGAGGCTCAATTGTGTTTCTCTTTTTACTTGCTACACGAATCATGGATGCAATACCAGTAGCTGTGTTTTGACTCAAGTTATAACTGGTCTGCATTTTTTCATATCATCAGCACTTATTAGTGGTTGATTTGAATTTTCGTGATTTGAGGGCTACATGATAAGTCTTAAAGGTCTGCCTTGAGTCTGTGAGAGTAAAGCTTTAGAATTCTCTCCTTTTTCATTTTCATGTTTTACTTTATCTTTTAACAAAGATGAAATCATCTGGTCCTTAATTTTTGGGGTACATACATATAAGGTTCTTTAAATTTTCAAGACGCGTTGAATTATTACATTTATGACGTTTTCCCTTCCCAATCAATGAAAAACAGGTTTCACATCATTTTTCTCTGTTGATTTTTTTTGCAACGTCCTTCCTGAGCACCTGTAAAAAACGCATTTTAAGAAAATAAATGCCTGCAAAAAACAAACATTGTAATTTAAGGCAAAAGTTGGGTTGATAGTTCATTTATTGAAATCGACGTAAATAAGAGACGTTTCATTAATTATTCATTAATTAGTTATTAAATTAATTGAACTGCATAAAATTTATTATTTTAACCTTTCGAAAATTTTGTAACTGCTGACTGTCTGGCGAGGGTACAAATCTTACATTCACATGTCGAGTCACTTAAGGATGTAGTAACAGTACTGGTACTCTTTCGCGTAAACCATTCTTCGTTTTATGTAAATTATTGTTGCACGTACTACACACACCATTTGGCAACCATTCATCCGTGGCACTGTATTCAAAAACCGTATTTATGAGAGCTTCGAACTTTCCGTTTGGTAGTATTGTTTTCATTTTTGCTCTCTCATTATTACTTTTTTTTCTTAAACAAATCAAACAAATTTTTCCACGATTTTGAACGTGCGTTGCGACAACTTTCGCCATCGTGAATCGTGTTTTAATAAAAACATATGTTTTGAAACAAATGCCAATCACAGAAGGTAACAAATTCTGCCAGCCTTTTCTTGCACATAATAATAATCGATATGTGACGAATAATACATGATAACTGAAAATTCGGTAAATTAATTTGCAGTACCGAGTGAAAATTTTATATTATTAAATTACATATCGAACTAATGATTCACTTTTAATGGAAGCTGTAAAATCATTAAAAAGATTTTTTATGTGAATATTCTAAAAAGAATTAACCATATTGATTAAGTTTTGCATAATATTGATTGAATTCGAAATGATCAATCATCTTATCAATATACTTGATTAAGTCATGCAACATACAATAAAACAAAAGCAATACGCACACCAACCATGCAAATTTTCATTTTCTGACATCTGTAAATATTCTATAGACTACTAAAAAGCTTAAGATGGTGAAAAATATACTTATAGAATTTTTAAGCTGCAGTTTCAATGTGTTGCAAATCACATAATTCCCATTTTTTTACATTCGAAGACTAATATCGACTTTTTAAATGAAAGCCTCGTTAGACGATTTTGGTTTTGATTGGAAAATGTTCCTGGGATGCCACAGAATCAAATCCAACAAAAAATAACCCAGGTCGCGCAACTTTTCAATAAAAATTAATTCAAACACACCGTGGACACTGTTTTGCAAGTTGCACTTGGGAATTTTAGATAATCCACAAGGGTGCCTCGCGCAGTAGCCGCAGCTTGGCAACCTTCACGGTTCAATAATTAAAATTCCCAAGTTCAAAATGTTTAGGGTGATTCTTCGTTAAGTGCATTATAAAGCATCAGAAAACATTTTAAAATAAGAATTTCCAAGAAATTCGCCATACTATTTCCAAAAATGTGTACTTTGGCTGCTTGAGTGATTTTGAGTAGACGTAGACGTTGTCAAATCTCGGTTCAGTTGGGTGCAGAATTAGAGAAAATAAGGCGCTGGTATTGCCGCAATTGGACGGACAACAAAACGCTGCACGATTGCTGACTGGTAGTAGACTGCCATGACGCTTTATCCTTTTTTTTGTTGTTGTTGAACAAGGGCTTCAAAGTTGGCAACCGGAAGTTTAACGGGTTGTGTCTTGAACCGCATCTTTATTTCAACTGTCGTTGAAGCTATAAATACAACGCTTATATAGCTTTCAGGTCAGTTGCGCGCTGACCTCTGTACTGGAAGTAATGATTGTGTACCATACTAAAGCTAATACGAATTAAATGTCACGCGGTCGCCGTTCGAAGTAAAGGATTGGTCCACAAAGTCATCAACAACTTGCCGTTTGAGTTACATTTGCCTGGCTACCAGTACTGCGGTTCAGGTACTAAAACTAGCCAAAGGACTTGCTCGAGGTGATCCGGGTATCAATCCACTAGACACAACGTGCAGAGAACACGACATTGCATACTCGCAAAATCGTGAGAACGTTGAAGCGAGAAACTCAGAAGATCGAGCACTAGCCAATAAAGCTTGGAAGCGCATTTTTGCTAAAGACGCTAGAATTGACGAAAATGCAGCAGCATTAGCTGTAACAAACGTAATAAATGCTAAAGCGAAACTCGGAATGGGAATGAAGAAGAAGCCACATTCAAAAAAGAAGCCAATTTCGAAGAAGAAGACGCTAATTTCGAAGAAAAAGAAGAAGCCAATAGCGATTAGGAAGGTTATAAATGCAGCGAGGAAAGCAATGGTTCCGAGTAATAATGCCAAGTTGGCAATCCAGTCTGCACTCAGGGGGGCACAGGAAATGGTTAGAACTGTTGGCGCAAGTGCAGAATCCATGCGTCTTCCCTCTAAAGTCGGTGGTGTTTTGCCACTGATTAAAGGTAAAGGACGTCAGCGCAGCCAAACAACAACTGACAGAAGCTCAGCGCCATAATAAAACAATAGAGGCTATCGCTCTCGGTAAAGGACTACACCGGAAACCGTTCAAGAAAGGACTAGGTCTCCATATGAAACCCTACTGACAAGGACAGGGACATCGTCTAAAACCTGCGTCAAAAAACTTGTAGTGAAGCACCATGCACTCACTAATGCTGATCTGTTCAAGTATGCTGGAGCTGTCTTTATGTGGAGTCTTTATGCGCAATCAACTACCAGTGAATGGACCCTACCATTCTGAATCAGCTATTGTTAATCTTGATGATAGAAACGGTCCTGGCACACACTGGGTAGCATATAAAAAGACTGGTAATAATGTCCTATACTGTGACAGCTTCGGCAATCTTCGAACACCTTCGGATCTTGTCGATTACCTCGGTGTTGGTAGCACTGTAAAGTATAATCATGAAACGTACCAAGACTGTGATAGTGTTTACTGTGGACACTTATGTTTGAAATTCTTCTGTGGATACTTCAACAATAAAAACAAGTATAAGAACGTGAGATGAACTGATTTCAGTCAGTATTGAGTGCAGAGTATTTTCCACCAATAGAACTCTCTCCTCATAAGAACTACGCACTTGGACTCGTTAGACGGCTCACATTCAATGCGATTCCTAACTTTGACGATCACATTCAATGCGATTCCTAACTTCGACGATCGAGTGATGATCATACCTACTGGCAGCTATGAGATTGAAGACATTGAGAGTTATGTCCAGAAGACTCCAGCAGTTGACGAAATTACAATAAACATCAAGCCAAATAATAACACATTGCGCAGCGAGATAAAGTGTGATCGTGAAGTGAACTTTCAACCAGAAGATACTGTTAGACGATTGTTGGGATTCACACCACGTGTTCTCGAAGCCAGTAAGATTCATACTTCTGATCTACCTGTAGCTATTCTCAAAGTGAACGCGGTACGAGTTGAGTGCAATATCACAACGGGAGCTTACATCAATGTTCGCAAAATGCACACGATTCAAGAATTCTTTCCTGTTGTACCACCAGGATATAAGATCGTTGAAGTTTCATCACCCGCCATTTACCTCCCAATCGCCGTGAAGACAATACGTCATAATCGTCATAATGGGCATCGTATATAATCGCAAAGGAGTCTATATAACAGAGTCAACATGCATGAGAGAAGCCAGTTCCCTACCAGGACGCAAGGCGCTAACACCTTAGAACGTGCTCTTTCTGACACAGCTTGGCCTCAAGGTCAAACCTCGTGGAAGAAAAAACTGAAACGTCCATTCATGATATTTCTCATCCATATCATCCACGGTGGGCTTGAGATACTTTTAACCCGAAGGTCGTCCGAAATGAAATTTTCTTGTTGGATATGAAAGTAGGTACCCTTACGATGATTTTAAGCTCAAAATCAAAATATTTTGGCGGGGACTTTTCAAATAAATCGAATTTGTAGTATAAATTACCTATGCGATACGGCCGAAATTCGACTGACCGGCCAATCAATAATAGTCCTTATGTAAAAGTACTACTACAAGTCTAGTGAGAAACGCCATCTGCTGTTTGATGAAATTCGCTATGAACTCAATGGCATTGAGATTGATCGATGCAAAAACGTCGGTCTCACTAGCACCATAAAAGACTATGTCTCTCTCACCCCTAGAAGTTATATTATATTATGGAGAATGCAGGTTGGCTTGAAATGGAAGCAAAAAAATGTTTTACCAATGACGAGGGATACTTTGATGTGACTGTACCGCTCAGTATGATCCTAGGTTTCGCTGAAGACTACCGAAAAATCGTTGTAAATGCAAAGCATGAACTCATCTTAACAAGATCACGCAGTGGGGAGGAGGAACAATTCAGGATTACGATACACAAAGTTAAGTGGATGATTCCATATGTGATGGCTTCAGATCAGCACAAAAACTCTATTGAACTTTATTGAGAAAGATTTATCTATTACTATGAGTTTTCGCTCATGGGATTGTTCTAGATTGTTCGAAACAAAATGAGTTTCTGAAAAAAAATGCTCTCACATACATGATTATATTATTTAGTACCAACCCATTAGTGGTGGGGTAAAGAAGTTTATTTAAGATATTCTAGTAATTCTAGTGGCGGGGAGAAAGGTTTAAAAACAGATAATTTACTGGGACACGCTGCCTGCCAAATACAAGAGTGAAAATTTGTAGCTAACGCGCAATTACTATGGTCTTAAATGGACATCTGGCGACATACCATATGAAGAAGTGACTTGTAATTCGAGAAAGGCTACGTGACGCTCGTGCAGTCTACGTCAAAGGACTCAAAAAGAAAAAAATGGCTAGACTAGTACGTGCAAAATGTATATAATCTGGAAGTCCCTCGATAAAAAAATTGTACAACAAAGTTTCAACCAAATTCAATCACCACTTTCAATGCTGGAATGCTAACTGTGCAGTTCGAAATGCTGTTGCTCTCAAGGCCTGGTTCTTGACTCCATAGGACCAGCCGACTATCAGGCATTATGCTGAAAGCAGATCCAATGACAATAACAATAATAATAATGATGCAACTGAAAGTACTGATGTGAGGGAAACTTCCTTGAGGAACATACGTTAAGATTTTCTCTTGTAAAATTAGGTTAAGTCTTTTTTCTTGAATAAAACCAAACATTGAACGTTACGTCGATTAAAAATTTATTTAAACCCATCTAGTTAGTTAAGCATTTTACATATAGGTTAAATTAAGTCGGCTTGCTTGAATTAAGTTCGACTAATATTTAAGAAAAAATAAATAAAATAAAAAATAGAAGGAAATAAAAAAAAAGAGAATTTGAACTTTAAAACAAGGTGTATATGTCTGGAATATTAGACGAAGTTTCTAGAAGCATCGAGAGAGAACACGTCGTTCGCGGAAAGCTGTACAGTCGTATCTGTCTTCCTGCGCGGGATGCTGAGAGAGAGAGAGAGAGAGAGAGAGAGAGAGAGAGAGAGAGAGAGTCGTGCGCAGTAATATTTATTTTCAAGCTGATTTGTCGAGTCTTCTAGAAGTATCGATGAATCTTCCGAGCATAATCTGTAGAGATCACTTTCATCAGAGTTTCTAGAAAGTTCAGTGAATGAAATCTCATAAGTAGCGCCTCTCATGTCTCAAGCCTTCTAAAAAATTCTATCGAAATACTGGGGGATTCCCCAGTATCCACCAAACACCGTCTACCCAAACTTAGGCGACACTCTCGATCGGTAAAATAGGGACCCCTGATTTTCTGGAACTCGGTCGGTATTGCAACCTTCTTGAGCGAACCACGAATTCGTCTCAGTTTTCTAGAAATTTCGATTACTGTTTACTGACTGAGACGTTCCAGAACCTTTAACGAAAAAAAAAATATATCAGAGACAGTAGAGCCGCATCGATTGCAACTTGTAGAAAAAGAATATTTCTAGAAGTCAAGGGGGATTCCCGGGTAGCCACCATAAGCCACCTACCCGAACTTAGACCACACATTTGGTCGGTACTACATCCTTATTGACCGAGTTAATATTACACTGTAGTGCTCTTCCTTACCGACTGTCGATAACTGGCCGATAACTTTTACCAGGTGATTACCTCCAGAACCCGCCTTGCTATACTACTGCGTTTTAATCACTAATCATCAGTTTCATTTACGTAAAGGTTTGAATTCGAACGAATTCAAAGTAATTGAAACAATTTAAAAAATGTTAAATAATTCAAAAAATTCAAAGTGATTTAAACAATTCAAAGAATTCAAAAGAATTCATGGACAAGTATACACACTGAGAAAAATGGACTATAAGAACTGGATATTAAAAAAGAGGATATTAACTCGTAATGAAAAGTGTATACAAGTATACACACTGAGAAAAATGGACTATAAGAACTGGATATTAAAAAAGAGGATATTAACCCGTAATGAAAAGTGAATTAGCACTCATAATCCTTTTCTAATGTACGAAAATATTACCGAGTATAATCCGTAGATGTTAAAACACCCATGCGTGCGCATCTTGCTGAGTCTCATAACTACTAACAGTTAAATCAGTAAGTATAAAAATTATATTTTGCTTTCATGACAAGCCACTCACAATACGTATAAATATACCTAACCCATCCCGCGCATGACAGCGAAAAAAGTTTAGGGAACTTGTAATTTAGGCAAAAAGTAATAATAATCTGCATAAGAATTTATTTTCCAAATAAAAATGAATTAGAATTTATAATGTGTTGATTACAATGAGATCTGTAGTAAATAATGTAATGCTAAAATCGCGCATGCGTCACGTAATGCGCGGATTCTAAAAATTTGTAAAATATATATTTTTGTTCGAATACAAATTAGTAGAAAATCTTAAAGTATTATATTAGACCATTTATGCCGAGAATAATAATTCTTATTTACCGAAAAAAACACACATAGATGAATTATAGAATCAGAATTTCGCATATTAGGAACTTGAAGATGTGTGCACTCATTTTAAAAATCTACAGATTACAGCTCTCAATAACCTAGATACCTATCCTATAGTTTATATTCTAAGATTATACTCCGTAATATACACAGTGTCTCCGGAAAGTTTTGCGACTGATTTTTTTCAGAATTATGAAGAACTCACTACGGTTCGAGTGTCTCCTACTATCGTGCGAATTGGCAACGTTGAATATTATTTACATTATTAGTAAATACGCAATACGTTACAGTACTCGCGCTGACCTCATCGACAAATCACGATGGAGCAAAGAGCAAATATTAAATTTTGTTTTAAACTCAGTAAAAGTGCTACCGAAACATATCTAAAGATGAAAAAAGTCTATGGTGATGATTGCCTAGACGGTAGAAAAGATTTAAGTGATGACAACGCAGTGGTTGGCCAAAAACAAGTTGCACACCTGAACAAGTGGAAAAAGTTCGTGAAATATTAATTTTTGATCGCAGTCTCCATAAGACTTATCGAGGACCTTACTGGTATTCCGGAAACAATCGTCCATGAAATTTTTATACAAGATTTAAAGAGAAGAAAGGTTTGTGCGCGATTTGTACCGCATTCGCTTACAGTCGATCAGAAGAATAAAAGAGTGTAGCACGCTAAGGACATGATAAAAGCTGCAGATGAAGATTCAAATTTCCTAAAAAGCATCCAAACTGGTGATAAAACCAGTACGAATTTCAGTACGAACCGAAAACAAAATGCCAAAGTCCGGAATGGAAGATTTCAGGATCGCCCAAACCAAAAAAAGTGTGTTTACAAAAAAGTAGAATTAAAACAATGCTCATCACTTTTTTTATTCTAATAGTTTAATTCACAAAGAATTTAACATACTTATATACTTATATACTTATATACTTATATACTTCCGGTCATACTTAACAGTATGACCGGAAGGTCATACTGTTAATTCTAAATATTATTTAGTACCGAGAAGCAGGAAGTTGGTCACTCTTGCATGACCATTCGCCAGCGCACAAGACCTTGATCATTTGCATATTTTTGGCTTCAAAAAACATTGTGGTCCTAAATTATCCACCCTATTCTCCGGACTTGGCTCCTTGCGTTTACTTTCTATTCACAAAGTTAAAATTAAAGTTGAAAGGAAGACGATTTGATGATATAAAGTTCATTCAAAAGGCTTCGACCGCTGCTCTCGACATGGTTACGAAAGAGGAGTTTTTCAGCTGTTTCGAAAACTTGTATGATCGTTGTAAACAATGCACTGAAGCAAAAGGAGACTATTTCGAATAATAAAGGTAAAACGTATTCAAACTCTAATAAACTTTTGATTCTAACCAGTCGCAAAACTTTCCGGAGACACTGTGTACTTTTCATTACCCAGTAGAATCCATTTTTCGCCGTACATACTTTTTGAGAAGAAAAATGATAAACCTCCGAAACAGCAAATTTTCAATCACAAACAATTGTTAAAAATTATAATATGTGCATAATTTTAATAAATTTCACAAATAATTAAATAAATAAGCATATAAAATAATAAAATGAAAAATGCGGACAGCGAGAATCGATTGCGCAGCCTTCCGCCTAAGAGCCAAGCAAGCTACCGCCACAGCTATTGGACCAGTTGAAAGCCAATCTCGCCATGGACATTTGCGCTGCTCTGAATTTTTCAGACCAATTTTGCTCGAAATTGTCCAAAAAGCGCATCGATATATTATAATATATTATAATAATATATAATAATACTTTAATAATTACAACTCAAAACTTGTAAAAAATTTATAAATCTCGCGTGCACATTTTATGTACGAATTACAAATACACAAATTTTTTCCACATTTCTTTATGCAAAAGTTGTCTAATTTTTGCATTTTTAGATCAATCAATATTTCTGCAAGGAAAACTTGTTAAATAAATTAGGAAAATAATTATCAGCTCAGGTTTCCTGCAGCGGTCGATAATACGTTACATGCAGTATTACCATCAATTCGGACAGACATGTGACCGCCAGGGATATGTGGGGATATTCCCCAGTCATGTTAATGATCCGGCTCCGTCCAGTATTGATTTCCAAACATTTCGCTTTGACGCCGTTTACCGCAATGAATGGCCAAGTTTTTGCGATTATAATAAAGAATAAAGCTTATGGATCTACGCTCCGATTTCGTCAAAAGTATCAGTGTTGTGAATGAAAATATATCGTTTGCCAGTGTGATCAAGTTTCTATCACCTGCGGAAACACGGCACTATCCTTAAGTATAATCTAATTTCATCTCAATAAAAATTAAAATTAAATATACATATTTTTCAGTGCCGAAAAAGTTGGGAGTTTGGACTTAGAAAAATTTCGGAACCATTTGGCCATTTTCAAAGTCGTTTAACGTTGACCCTTAAAAAGATATATTTATTGAAATATATTTAAAAACCACTTGTAAATTTTTAATTATTAAAATTCATTTTTTGCCATAAGGACAACCACGATGGCCCCACAAGAACGACCCTGCGGGCAACCATGAAAATCCACGTGGAATCCTTACGGATTAGCATGTCGATTCATTGTGGGACCGCAGCTGGATTACTATCAATGGCCTATGTGTCATGGGGGCAATCCATGAGGACCCCTCACGAGTGTTAACTTCATTTTTCCATATGGGATATTATAAAAATTATGGCAAATTGTAATTCGGTAAAATAAAAATTAAGTCAAATGCTAAATCGGAAATATAAAAATTATGGCAAATTGTAATTTGATAAAACAAAAATTAGGGAAAATCGTAATTCGCAAAATAAAAATTATGTCAAATAGTAATTTGGAAACATAAAAATTATAGAAAATGGTTTTTTGGTTATATGAATTTAGATAAAATAAAATTTAGGGAATAATGATGCGCCTCAATAAGTGTATCAAACATTTTTGAAAATAGTGCTTTCGTTTTTAAAATGGATGTATACGTTAGGCTCAATCGCCGAAAACAGCTACTGAGCGAAAAAAACGACCACAACGCGTTCCAGTATTAGTGCAGTCAGAAAAAAAAATTTGTTCATTGAACCTATTCGTTTAGTTGATTTAAACAAAAATGTTGTCCAAGGGAACTGAATTTTTGTTCAGTTTATCAAATATTCTGCAAATTAAATCAAATCTTTGAATATACCAAATTATTTATTTTTGATTAAATTAACTGAAACGATGTTAGGTAACAATTTTCTCGTTAATTAGACAATACGGTTATAATCCATTTAACATCGTTTATAATTGACAGAGGATGAAATAAAAAATTATTGGCTTTTCTTGTGAACATTATAATGGTTGGGCAGCTCCCGCTTGGATTTGGTTCATATTTGAGAGGTAAGTTCCTACCATTATAAGACTAATTTACCCTAAGTGCCAACTTCAAAAATTTTTTTTTTACAAAAATTATAAAAGAATTTTTAAAAATCAAAAAAGTCGATTTTCTAAAAATTGGCTAAGCCGATTTTTATTGCTCAAATATATGTTGTACAGGGTAAGAATACGAGTACAAGAAAAAATTGGCAATCGATTCCTTTAATGAGAAGGCAAAAAAAAATTATTGTAATTTTGTAACAATTTAACAAAAAAACATTTTTATTGCAACACTGCCATTTTCTGTTGTAACATATCCAAAGTAACAACATATATTTTTTGGGACAAGATCAAACGATTACTGCATAATTTAAAAAATAAAAAAAATTAAGTGTCTAGCAGGATAAGCATGTATATGCTGTCCCCAGCCCAGATCTGGTCGGGGTTTTTATTAAGTTGTGAGTTGGTCCGAATGACCCTCAATAATTATCTATCAATTATTAGAAAAATAAACGAATGAGCAATGGAAAAAATAATTTAAACAAATTGAAGATAAGGGGAAAAAGAATAGATAATGCGGTACTGAGAATCGAGAGGGTTCGAGAACATTCCAGCTGGAAACAAAAACTCAATAGGCGGAAGAAAAACTATTCGGCGAGAGAAAATAGTGCCAAAAAGACCAAGACGCCGAACCAATAGAATTAGGGGGGGGGGCGAGAAAAGGCGCCAAAGGTTTGCATGCAAAAGGAAAAAGTGCGCATAAAATCGACCGAAGGGTAGGATAAAAACTCACCCGATTGGGACAGCAGGTCGAAGGCCGTGCGAATTAGGAAGCGCCGCGTGCTGGAAATATCGAGGACCGGTAGTAGGGAGGCCAGAGGCCAAAACTATAAAAGCGACCTGCTACCCGGTCTCTCACTCTCTCTCTCTCTCTCTCTCTCTCTCTCTCTCTCTCTCTCTCTCTTACGTTACCATCCTCCCTGCGAGGTGAGAGGCGTTACTTTCTAAGAGAAGCGATCTAAAAGCTCATAGAGTTTGGCGCGAGAAGGGGCACCTAACTCCCGTTGCTCTCCATTCTAAGAATTTTGGAAAGCTTACGTTTCCCAGTCCTCCCGTTAGGCAAACTTAGGGATATAGGAGTTGCCAAATATCAGAGCTTTAGCGTTTTGCATTTAAGGGATCATCCCAATTTGTCAACTTCAAAAAATCAATTTTTTTACGGATTTCAAAAGTAAAACATCTCAGAAATATTGTGTGAAAATTTCATAAAGATCGGAGCAGTCTAAGTACGTTTATTTCAGCGCGCTCTCCGGCGTGCGAGATGCGCTCTCAAGCAGGTGTCCAGCAGGTGCCGCCTCGTGGTACCAATACCGAAACACGAACCGCAAGGATCTTTAAAAGGATACAAGCATCCTCCTGCTCTCGCTCAAGAGGCTCAAGAGATTTTAAAACCTATTTATGAAGATCTAACAAAGAACGAATTATTGGAAAGGTGGCAATACGCAAAACAATAACGAAAGTTTTAACAAGACCGTGTGGGCGATGTCACCTAAACACGTATTTTGTTGCAAAAAATTGTTGAAATCGCTACCGAAACGGCGGCTTGCATTTTTAATAAAGGATTTGGGCCAGTTTTGAAAATTATGGAAGTAATGGGCATAAAAATTGGATCCAGAACCGTGCAGTACGCCAGCGAACGCGGCGCAGACCACGTACGCTCAGCGAACCGCCGCAGCTCTTTTTTTCGTCCCAGGAAGCCAGAGAAAGCAGGAGAAACGCCAGAATGGAGAAAAATGAATTTTTTAAAGAGGCTGAAAGGTCACTGTTTTTTAATAATTTTTCACAAAGAAAAACTTTAAACGCGTTTTTCTCAAAACCACATTTTTTCATGATGTATTGATCTTTTCTCCGAAACTACTGGACCGATCCTTACGAAATTTTATATACATATTCGGCACACGTATGACTACTTTTTGCTCTAGGATTATGTAAAAATTTTGATTTTTACTACTTTTATTACCCGAAAAATCACTCAAACATCGAAAATGTCGAAAATTTTTTTCGACAGCCGCCATTTTGTTATTTTTGCATAAAAATTAATAATTCTAGTTCGAGCAGTAGCCACACTCTCACTGAACCTAAATCTTTCTGAATTTTGTGTTTCAGATCATTCTTCTCAGAGAAAACATCCACACAGCAACCATGCCTCTTTTTGGAGCTAAGAAGATGCTTTTTTTTAAATATAAAAATTACGTAAAATGAATTTAAAACATGTTTTCATGTACTTTAAGAGTGTTTTTATCAAGCCCAAAAAGAATCATATGAATATCTATGATAGGAGTCGTATGAAAAATCCCCAAAAATAGCTCATTTTTCGGGCGTGTAAAGTGGGATGATCCATTAAAAGAAAATCACAAATCACGATTTTCAAATATCAAATATCCATTGCAGAAAAAATACACTGTTTGATATTTTCCTATCGCAGCCAGAATAGAAGAGCGGTTTTTAAGTTTAATTCGAATTTTCAACCACAGTAGGCCGGAACGACACAATTGCAGGACAAAAATCACAGTTCGACTCAAATGAAAAACTGAATTCTTCTTGGGGGTTTTTGAGGTCCCTGAGTTCGAATCCAGTGTAAAAATTACGAAATTCAAAATGGCGGATCAAATATGGCGATAAAAATTGTGTAATTCTTGTCAATATTACTAAAAAATTGTTACCTGGGGGTTTTTGAGGTCCCTGAAGCCGAATCCAGTGTCAAAATTTCGGATTTAATATGGCGACCAAAATTGTGAAATTCTGGCCAATATTATTCAAAATTATTTCCTGAGAGTTTTTGATATCGCTGAATGCAAATAAAGTGTTAAAACAGCAACATTCAAAATGGCGGATCCAATATGGCAACCAACAGTGTTGCCAACATTTTGGCTAATATTCTTTAAAATTGGTACCAGGAGGTTTTTCAGGTCGCTGAATCCGAATCTGCTGTCCAAATTACACAATTCAAAAGTTTGGGTGACCTGACACTTTTCGGAGTGCTTTATTAAAGTAAGTCCCCTCGCCTCTCACTAACAAAGATATTTAATCTTTGTCGAAATCGCTTTGATCTTCTGAAGAACTATCAAGACTTTGTGAAGAATTATTTGCTGGTTTTTGTGGCAATTTTAAAAGAGCAATAACTTCTTCGGAAAGGGTTTCGATTGCTTCCGAGGAATTGGTGTTTTTGATATGATTACAGGATCAGACGCGGTAGGAGTGCATGTAACAGATCGATTATAGTATATTTTCTTTCAATTTTTCTTGTATTGTTTTCCCTGCAGTTTTTCAGAACTTTATTACATGATTCTTGTGCTTCATCTGAGTGTTGAACAATTGGCAACAAAGCATTTTCTATGATCGCTGCACCATGAATTAGAATTTTGTGTACAGAAGCTGGCATACAATACCGACCATATAGTCTAGCTGCATTAAGAGCTTTTATCCCATGTACTTCACTGTTGATTTCGAATCCAGAAGACAAAGTTTGTAAAATCGTAACAAATTCTTCTATCAATCGTATGTCATCAGAAACGTATGTCTCAGATGAAGTTTTAGGATCTCTAAAAAATCTGCGAGCTGTATTTCCGTCGTTCGTTGTCCCGCTACCTCCGGCCTTGAGAATATCAATCAGTAGACCCATCCTACTCTTAAAAGCTGCTTGAATAGCTATTTTCCGCTCTTTAAGACTAGTCTTTTCAGCAAGACTTCGAGCTAGCCACTTTTTAAATTCCAAGCGGTAGGAGATGTGCAGCAAACATTCAAGACACCTAACCCAGGCGTGTAAAGGGGAGAGGCCAAACTGAAATGTGGCTGAAGAAATACATCTCGTTCAACTAATGAGGAGAAATATATGTATGTCGTACGACGTCCATCCAGGAAGTGCCGGGAGCAAAGCCTCACGTGGCCTCGTGGAATTTTCGGGTTCCCCACCAATCTTTCCATAGAGCAGTCTCGTACAAAGCCCAACTGGGATTGGCTTGTAACATGACAACTTTTGCCACTCGGGTGTGGTTGGTAGATTCGGACTTCAGCTCGTGATGATTCACGGTGTTCCTCAAGCATGTAAAAGTGGTCCGAAAATGGATCCAAAAACAGCTAATGCAGAAAGTTTCTACATTGT
>JBAGKK010228135.1:0-21704 GCA_037177015.1 Euceroptres primus | reverse complement strand
AATTTGAGGAAATAATAAGGAATATATCAAGGAATCGATGTCTGGTGCGTTTCAATTTTTATTTTGAAAAAAAATTAGTTTTGAAAAATTTTTGTTTTTAAATAAAAACTGAAACGCACCAGACATCGATGTCTAAATATATTCTTTATTATTTCTCAAAATTTCAGCATTATACATTTGCATTTCTCTCTTAATAAACCCGCTGAAAGTAAATAAATAATCGGTCGGTAATTAGTGATATGCATCGGATATCCTTAATAAGGTTAATAAATATGGAATAAGTACCTAAACGTTTAATAATAATAGTTAAATGTGCAGAATAAAAATAATATATAAAGAATAATAATATTTCTAGTGAAAAATAAGGAATTTAAACATTACGCCTTTGCCATAATTGTTTTGATTAGCTAGAGGTTAATTCTGTTTATTGCTTTCCATTTCTAAGTTTGGATTAGGTAACAGCTAAATAATGAATTCACTAACTTTCTTTTTTAAAGATATATAGTTAATTGAATATATAAGCTTCACAAAAGTGCAAAAAACTTCAGTTATTTATTTAAATTGCAATATTTATAGGCCTTAGAAATTTACACTACCTACTGTGGAGCAGTCTCTTCTACAGAATACAAAATATTCTTATTAATTTTATTCTATTAAAAATGCCGTAGTTCGAAAACTATCTAAACTTGCAAATTCTTTTTCATATTTTATTTCAACTTTTAATTGCAAGAAAATATCCTAGTAGTAATACTGAAAATATTGAAATGATCGAAAAAAGTGTTCATGAAAGAATAAAATATTTTGAAATAATAACAGCAGTATTCCATTTCCAGGATAAAATTTTTTTAGCAGTAGTTTATTCAATTTTTAGTCAGCACTGAGAGTAAATAGGGTTGGAAACTCGGTCATATTAAATTATGAAGTAGCTCTTTTGCTCTGTAGTACTTTATCTTGAAAAGGTGAGAGGACCAATCCTCGACATCTTTTACAATCCAAACCTAACCAATCCCTTTTGTTTTAACTTTTCTTGCGTACTTCTAGATAATAGGGGTTTCAGTCTTTTCTTAAATTAAAGTAATTAAAACATAATTTTAAAAGGCACATTAAAAAATGACAATTGCTATATTCATAAACTTCTTATACGTGTATAAAAATTTCAAATTAACGTTTAATACTCGCTTTCTGTTTCAATGAAAAAGTAAATCTCTTCCTTCCAACTACGATTGAATTGATAAATTTTTTTTACATTGCATTATTTCTATGAAAAACTTTAGTAGTATGGCCTTAATTGAAAGACTCGAGAAGACAGAAGCAATCTTGAAATTTGTAGAAAATTTGTAGAAAATTAAATACCCTTTTACGAAATCCCTTTTTATATATATATGTATAGAGAATGAATAAAAATCAGCGAGACTTTTAAAGGAAATAAGATGTAAATCCAAAGTAAATAAAAGCACTTGTATTTTTTAATTCATTTTAACTTTTAATATTAGTTAATACACACTTTAAAAAAACTTTTAATCAATCAATACTAAAATTCACAATATTTTTGAATCACCATTCAAAAATGTTGATTCCATAAGAATTTATTTTAATTATTCACTTATTTTACTTCATTCATTTTTTATGATTATGAAAATAAGTAATAATTGCTTTTGGGGAAGAACTGAGTTAGGGATTTACCTGAATTCAGCGACTTGGTTCCAGATAAAAAGCATGGCCAAAATAGTAGAAAATGGAGCTAGACATGCTAGGTAAGGAATAACTTTCCTTTTCCATGATTTCTTCTTGCATCCTGATGAATTTAATGGTGAAGAATTTCCTGTGGTTCGTGGCATTGAGATGGATGGTAACGCTCCTGCTGGAGGCATTCTGTAAAAATAGAACCAAATCTTAAATAGAAATACAAATCTTGCAATTGGTCTGCACTCAGTTCCACATGGTCAGTAGAAATTGAAATTCACCGTAGGAATTGTTCATAAAACTTTGAATTTTGCCCTCAGACATGCAATTTCCAAATATGATTTCAACTTTTAAATTACCTAATACTATAAAATAAAATAATTAAATTACGTTAACGAGATATGATGAGTTTTTAAAAATGAATAGCTTTTTATTTAGTGAACTCGTTTCAAATCGAGGATTTTATGTTTTTATGTTTTTCTTATGTTTCACATAAGAAAAAGAATTTCAGTGCACTTGGAAAATTTTGATTCCATAATTTTCACTGTCAAAGAATCCTCAATACTCCAGTTCGAAATAAAATTATTATTAATATTTAATTAATATACAACTTTTTCTGAAAGTTTGCATAAAATAAATTTTATTTGATAGTTTATTACACATACCTAAAACTGAAATTCACTTCAATTAATTAAAATTTATCGGAATACAAATAGTTGGATGCAAAGTATTAACATTTATCTTGTTGAATTTTGAACTTAATAGTGTCCCGCAATTACGTTTCATTCAGACTTTGAACTATCACAACAGATCACAAGTGGGTTGAATTGAAGCTATCACTTTGATATTAAAGGTCAATGTTTAAACTAAATGAACTGGCGCCAGAATCATTAATTTAATTATTTAATGATGTAACGATGTAACAACCAATAAATTTTATTATGACCAAGAAAAAGACCTTAATCAACTATAAAATCAATATTTCTTCCATATCAGATGGTAAGGAAATAATATCCGGTCTACACTTCTCAATATTTAATTATTTAATATCTTGATAAAAATTGAGAAAATCAACTCCTTCTATTTTCAGGTTAAAGTTGTCTTTTCCGTAATTACTTATAAATTCATAATTTTCTACTTTGTATAAATGTGAAAAAACATTTTTACAAGAAGGGGATGTTGTTTAAACTCCACCTTCTAGTTTGTTTTAAATTTTAGTTTTCAAACTCATTGACACACAGTTATTATCCTCTGCCTGTAATGCTGTGTTTTAATTTAACGTTATAATTAAATCGCCTCTGCTTTCAGCCAACCTACTTTCATCCATTTATTATAAGAGAGTAAGTACTAAGCCGATTTTATTATGAAAAGCGTCTCTCACTTTAAAAGTTACAATTTCTTCTTCAAGTACATCAAAGTTTCGTTTCGAAGCCAAAATTATTCAGAAGACAAGAATTGCATAAAGATTTAATCCTTGTGAAAAATTGTACACCTGGTGGTTGAAAAGTTTTAGTGTATTTATTTTGATCTAAGTTCAAAAATCACTTTAAAAAGGAAACCTTTTTTTATTAATTTTGAGAACCTACAAAAAATATTGTTTTATGATTGTCCGAGGATATTATTACGGAATTTTCTGTACAACTAGCACACAACACAAAGTGGAGACAGGCTATTCTTACGGAAAATTTCGTAACAATAGCCTCAGTCCATACTATGTTGTGTGCTAGTTGTTCGGAAATTTCCGTAATACTAGATACTGCCTTTATAATTATAGGAATGTAGCAATATATAATTTCACTCATAATTTCTCAACTAATAACAAATTTTTACATTCTTGGGCTCATTTTAAATTTGGTATAAAAATATAGAAGAATGGAAATACTTGTCAGAAAAAAACTTCCGAAAAGCTAATATGGAGTTTTCAATTATATATGAGAGAATTATACAGTTTCATATAATTTTAATTAATTTTGAACACCTTTTCTACAGGATGATGAATATTTTAATTTTCACAGATAAAAAGAAAATTCTACTGAAAAGTTCTGTTGAAAAAAGAACATTTGGGTCTGGATTGAGAACCATTGCTCCATTCCTCGAAAACCACCTGCTCTGTCGTCTGCAATAGGTACATGTGCGTTATGGGTTATTAAACTACGCAGACACTTGTTCTGTATTCAGTAAACTTCCCGCTAGCATGTTTTGCCCAGGAACAAAGGATGCTCTCAGAAAACCGAACATGCACACTCATTAGATGTATTATTGCGCTGCCATTGCACTAAAAAACGATGACTCAATTCTGAACTCCCCAACTCGACTCACAATCAGAGGAACTTTCTAAAAATCGAAATGACTTTTTTCAGGATTCTAGTGTTAACTATAGGTATACATCAATGGGGAATCAGAAATTCTTTACACTCCTTACTAGAATAAAAGCCATCCTAGAGTTGGTTGGTGGACAAAGAAACCTCTCAGCATCAATTTTAGCTCTTATACCTGATGCTGCTGACTATTCTGACTTGATACGGTTTTTGGAAAGAAATTTTCAGCAAATTCTGGTGAACTTCTGTTATTCTATATTATTTGACATTACATTGATTATTTGATTACATTACATTGGAAAATAACTATTATAGTAAAAAATTTAAGATACATTTGATAGAGAAATGATTAAAAGTATGATTATAATTGTATTTTCAAACTGGAGTAAAATGAAGTATTCATTTCTGTATTATCTTTAATTGAATTGCAAATTATAGGGAGAAGCTTTCAGCAGAAAGCTCGCGGTTCATGAACCGTATTTGATTATTGAATAAAAAAGTATTTTTAAAAATGAGATTCAATTTCAAACCGAAAGTTTTGTTTGCTTTATTTTAATATTATTCAAGTTTAAAGAGATAATTACTTTTGACAAGAGTACATTCTGTTTCTTAGACTCTTATAAATTAATTTATTTTAATAAATGTATAAAAACACTTAAAATAAACATGTAAAATTACTAAGAAGTGGCTTTCCCTAAAGACAAAACAAGGCTATGAAAAAAAATTTTGTTTCGAAACTGTTGCACATCGTAACTTAACATTTCTTCCCACCAATAGTTTTTTACTTAATTCTTACTTCTCACTGCATTCAGATAAATGAGAGTAAGGAAAGACATTAATAAACATGATATGCTTATAAGTATCTTGCATAAACATAGAACATTCCTGAGAGGAATAGGATGTAAGGTCATATTGTAAATATAAGTGTTTAGAAAGTAAAGTAAACAAAAGGATATTAAAGTGTAGATTGTCAGGGTGTCTAGCGGGCCGGGAACTCTATTTACGGCTATTTGAAAAGGGGCAAAAATAAATTTCGAAAATAAAAATGAACATTAACTTTTATTTTTGCAAAAATGTAAAAAAAGTATATAATTTAATGCTTAAGATAGGGAATAAATGCTAATGTGTTTATTTCGTGAGGAATTATAAGTTATCTAGGATAATATATACATACGTTTATATCCATATTCTTCAGTTTCGACCTTTTATCAATTTTATATGTATTTTTTTTCGTGTGAAAGGTTCAATTAATAAAAACATCTCTTATTATTGATAAAGTCCGAAACGTTGCCTATCAATACTGAAAGATGTTTTTATTCATTGGTCCTTTCACACGAAGAAAATACATATAACATATACGTTATTGTAAATAAAAAATAAAAAATTGGTCGGGAAAATGAAAAATTTTGGTCGGGAAAAACCCGGAAATTTTAAATGGCCTGATCGCTAGACACCTTGATTGTATCAAAATGACACATTTTTCCAATAAACAACAAAAGACTAAAGGTAGTAAAAGAAAAACATGGAATAATTAAACTTTCGGCAAAAAATTCAAAATATAATTCGTTAAAGTGAATTCCTCTATTTCCTATGTTTGGAAATGAAGAAAAGACAACATTACAGATTTTTTTTATAGTTTAGAAGCATGTTCTGATTAGAAAAGGTGAACAAAAGTTGATAATATGTCTTGTTGATTTCTATTAACCCTCTGGTTATAAAATTTGTTGGTGCTTTGCATGGGCTTTAGGGTCGAAAATTAAAAAAAGCTGTGTTTTTTTAACCAAACGTTTCGACTCTCATGTGAGTCCTCTTCAGTGGTTTATTTCTAAAAACGGAAATTACATGTGATACAAACGCTGTTTGTTTAATTAAACAATTATACATTTTGATAACTAAATATACGAGTTTTAAACAAACATTAAAAGATTTTTATTTTTATATACAATTATAAAAGAAAAAATGTTTTAAACCTTCAGAATGGCAGAAATTAAAACAAAGAAATATTTTCTTAAAGAACAATAACAATGAAAATTGAAATATTCATCCTACTTCAATTTTCATTGTTCTTGTTCTTTAAGAAAATATTTCTTCGTTTTAATTTCTGCCACTCTGAAGGTTTAAAACATTTTTTCTTTTATAATTGTATATAAAAATTAAAATCTTTTAATGTTTGCTTAAAACTCGTATATTTAATTATCAAAATATATAATTGTTTAATTAAACAAACAACGTTTGTATCACATGTAATTTCCGTTTTTAGAAATAAACCACTGAAGAGAACTCACATGAGAGTCGAAACATTTGGTTAAAAAAACACAGTTTTTTTAATTTTCGACCATTTTAAATTCTTCGAATGGAAACGCTATCAACTCAAAATTGTACAATTGTACAATGTACAACATCTTAATCAACTCAAATTGTACAGTGCATAGTGCATTGCTGTAGGCGATTGCAGACCGCGTTGATTACAAAAAATAAGAAGAATTCTTAATGACATCCTTTTAGCAAAATGTGGTTAATTCAAATGATTATTTTTGTAATCCTCTGTACAAATAAAAATAAAGTCACTATGAGCGCCTAGCTAAGATATAACTATTAAGGTTCTCTATGAACATATTCTCGCTAATACTAAACAAGTCATGGTTTACATTAAGACTTGCTCTCTCGTGCATTAAATTAATGTGGTTGCACATTACAAATACAGGCGAGTTAAAGCCAATCGCTGAATCCGGAAGTGGCAGATAGAATGGCACGACGTATCTGGCAGATTGTCTTAAGGTTTTGAATTGGAGGCAACTCGTTCAGAAGATAGAGTCAATATCATTTATCAATAGTTTAAATAAATAGAGACAACACGCGAAAATTCGCCGTTCAGAGTGAACCATTTAAATTTCTTACATAGTTCAAGATAATCCGAGCCATGATTTGGGTACACCCCCTCTTTTTTTAGAGATAGAAATTTTAGAAATCTTTTTTGAATAGACTCCAATTCGTCCCCATATTTTCGGAACATAGGATTCCAAACCTGGGATGCATATTCAAGTCTTGAACGTACGAATGCATTGAACAGAGTAGTAATAGTTTTCTCATTTGAGAAGTCTTTGCAAGTTCTAATTAATAAGGTAATGTCAATCTTATTCATCAGTTTCCAAATTTGTTAGTATGTGAATCTAATGAAAAACAAAGGTCTCTAGTTTATAACAATAAGTAAATGATAAATAAAGTATGTACATAATTTCCAATAAACTCCTTATTGCTTATATTTTTAAATCCTTCTTGTTTACTGTATCAACTCCTCAATTCACCAAAACCATGATAAAAATTTCTACTGACCAAAAAACATCTTAATTTTTATGATTCAAACAGGATAAATCCCAATAACTCAAGGATTCTTTCTTATAAAAGTTTCTCAACTTACTTCTTGGAATCCTTTGAATCTATCTTCACGTTCATTTTTTTCCAAAGTATGAACCCAGAAATCAGCAGTGATCTTCGAAAAGCACGTTTCTTCACAGAACCGAGATCGCCTTTAGATTTTGTTCATTACACGCGTTCAAGCAAATGACATCCAATTCAGTAGTTGGAAAAAATTTGCTGTTTATTTAAGGCACTATATATATAATATATTATACAATATAACCCATAAATAATATAATCTTTGTAAAATCAAAATATCAATCCATATTCTTATTGATTCTTTCCATCGATTCTAGTCCAAAAAGACAGAATCAACATTCGAAGGCACCTCACTCTTTTTTCACTCTGCACTCACAAATATCTACTCCAAAACGTAACTTTATTCCAAAATGTCTGCTCCGAATCGAAAATCTTCAAAAAACGAAGGGTAAACACTCAAAAAATCGAACTAATTGTAAATAAAATCAGTACTTCAGTTTTTTTCTTTTTTTATGTGTAATTACAGAAAAATGAAGTGATCAGTGAACGTCGCGCTGCAGCGGCATACGTATCCGCATTGCACGCGGATCTACTAGTAACGTCTGTACTATGTCTTGTGGATCGGATGCGTGGTGACTCACATGCCTCACATGGACAGTGGACACACATTCATTTGAAAAATAAAAAAGAGAGAGTCTCACACACGTGCCAGGCCTGAGGCGACAGAATGGTTAATTTTTACTGGCGAAAACCGACACTGCCCCGAACAAGTTCCGATCAGATCGAAAAGAGCGAAAAATAATATGTGCGCTAGCTAAACCTTAGCTCGTGCACGACTGCCTTTCAGCTTTCAACAGCACCTGGAACGCATGACGGCTGCGACGAGTACAATGCCTCCTATATCGGGTGTCCTTCTTTAAACTTAACTTAAAGTTTAGTTTAGCTGCTTCCCTGTCCATCTCTTTGAAGTTTCGGCTTCCCTCTCACTCGCTTTTAAGAGAACACCAAGAGGATCTCTCTCCTAATGGCTGACGCTAGCCAGGTAAAAGCAGAGGCTCTCATTTCAGCAGGTGAGATCAGGAATCGATCCTTGCCGATATGGAATCATGAGAAGTCGAATCGGTTCCAGTATGCGCGTTGGCCGTAACGGTTATTGATCCTGAAACATAAAACCTACTCTGATGTTGAATTCTATTCTAGGATGTACTTGGTCTAAGCTCTAAGAGGTCAAATGAATATATAGGCTCTATGTAGAATTATAAACCTCAGTAATATATGGTTATACATATACATCATTTAGCACAGTAAATCGTTGCGTACCAATTTGATGAGAAACTGGATCAATTTGATCTAAGCACATTAAAAACTAGACTTTCCTTTCAATCCGGTATGCTTTTTTGGACGTTCTAATATGATCTTCGGTTGTTCTACATTATATCTAATCAACTTCATTTTGAAAGATGATACCAGATTTGATTTTGTTTTCATCCACAATCATTCTATTTTGATTCAGAAATTGTACTTCTTTTATTCGGGATTCACGGACTATTGTGAATTCGGTTGGTTTTGTCACCCGATCTGTTTCCATACCGAATTTGACTCTAAAAGCATTTTTATTGTTTAATGTGAGTGCATCGAAATGTTGCAAAGAGTTGAAAACTAGTTCTAATTTGTTTGCAACATTTTGATATAGGTTTACTGTGAGAGTTATATATTTGTTAGAGATATTAACCGAGGTGTATGTTGTAAAATGTATTGTGGGGTATCAGTTTGGTCCAATATTGAAAATAGTTCAAAACTAGTTGCAAACTGTTTGCAACATTTTGGACATTTTAGAATATTGATGTTTACTGTACAAATTCATGTTAATGTACATTTTATTTTGTATTACATAGAAATTTTAGGAGAGCATTCAGTATGTGGTGCCAAACACACGCTAAGAGGGTACAGTCTCGAGAAAAATCGATGCGGGCAATGCTCCCAGAATTTAGATTTAGAGATGTGGATATATGTAGAAGGGGATTAGGGTTACACAATAGAGGTAGGGTAAGAGAAGGATGATGACGGATTTTGGTGAAAGAATGATGTTCCTGCTTGTATTACATGTTGGGTGAAGGAAGTTTAAAATGTTTAATGATGTACCTTTAATTATTTTTTCATATGGAAAGTGATTAATTTCTATATAGATTCCAAGACTAGAATTTCTTTAGATTTCATAAGAAGATGCATCAATAGCAACTTTTCCTTAGTTGTGAATCTGCAGTTGGCATGTATCTTATTATTTATAAAGAAAACTTTTTCTATGATTTGTACTCTGCACAATGATTGCTTGGAAAGCAACAACATTACTTTGAAATGGTAACATATAATCAGGCAATTTAAGCACACATCAAAAAATTGCTCAATGAATAGGTTCATAATTTGTTTTAATTTATTTCATAACTGTTTGTTATGAATTACTTTGAAATAGTAACAGACAACCAGGTAATTTGAGCTTGAAAAGCACATCAAAAAATTGCTCAATGAATAGGTTCATAATTTCACAGTAAAAAGGATTACTTAAAATTGTTATACCTAAAAATGGTTTGGATTAAATTCAGTAAAATTTGTCTTAATTTAAGCAATATTGGTCTAAATTTAATACCACGTTACCTGAATTTTTAGAATTGAGTCCTAAATTCTGACAAATTTTACTTAAAATCAAATAATTTTGCTTAAATCTAGACGAATTTTACTGACTTTAATCCAAACCATTTCAAGCTGAAAAAGTTTTAAATATTCCTTATTAGTGTGTTGTTTTAATTTGTTTCATAACTGTTTGAAACTTTTTGATAGCCTGAGATTTTTTTATTTCGAAGCTTCCAATAAAGTATAATGAATAAAAAGTAAAGTGAAGAAAATGCGTACCTACTTCTAGAGTTAGCAGAACATTTTTTATATGAATATAGGTAAACTCTGAGAAGATGACATTCAGAAATGCTTTTTCGTGTAAATTATCTATTAATACAGAAGAAAGGACGTTAATGAAAAATTTTAGACATTCTTGACTCAAGATAAAATCTAATTGATTTCCTTGACCGATAAATATTTTTTTTCTAAATGTACATGCATTACTAAGAATTGCAAGAAAACAGGAGTATTCACTATAGACAATTTGTGTTTTAACGACATTATGATCTATTAGCATAATGGACGTGATAACCCAATAAAATGGTGGTTCAATGTTAAAATTATTCACAGACTACCGAAATTCTATGGGCTTTGTTCTCTCCAGCATAAAGCATCAAGCAATAAACTCAGGAAATGCTATATATTATACTTCAAAGTACCGTTATAATATCACACTACGAAGTAGTATGATGTTGATGTATCATAAAGTTGAAGCACTATAAACTAGACAACTAAAAGAGACAACATAGTCTGAACCAAAAAACTTTTTTGTAAAATAAATGCAGCGTTAAAAGAAAATCCTGTATTTTTAATAGAAAAACATTTTGCACTAAAACGCCATTTTAAATTGAGTTCAGTAGAAAGAAATTTCATTTATGAAGAGGAGAAAAAAGTCATCTCTTTTGAGAGCAAACGTTTGTGTGTTTTAACGTTAAATTGCTTTCCATTGTCAAGTCTAAATTACTTTCTGGTACGTAAATCTTGTAAGAAATTATGAGAAAATATTTTTATATAAATGGTTTTCCAAAAGTCGCGATCCAAAATATAGTATCAGGAATTTTACTTCTAAGAAGTAATAAGTTCACTTTGAAACAAAATTAAGAATAATGGAAATTAATGTTTTGGAAGAAGAATTAGTGTTCTCAACATAACTGTTTCCCGAAAGGGATTGTATTGGTAGAGGAAGAAGCTAAACAAATAGAATAACGGACCAAGAAACAGATTAAACATTCTAGAATCTAGACAGTCTAGAGTCTAGACAATAGGGGAACAGAGAAACATGAACATTGCATACAAATATATAGAGATCAAATTACATGTAGTCTGAACGGAAGTTAAACTTTAACTGCAGTAATTTTTCCTTTTATAGTTCAAGGCTACTTCATATTATATGCTACTTCTCTATTATCAATTTCATGAAAATTATTTTAAAAAATAGATCTTATTATTTTCTTCGCGGAGAAAACAATTTTTTGTCATTAAGCATCATTTAAACTGGATTTCGATTTTCATTAACATTTTCTTCATTAAACGAAAGCAACCAGAAAAAATTATGACGTTTTATTCCTGATTTGAACACTTTTGCAGAAAGCTGTACACGAATGAGTCACATTGAGGGCAAATTAAGCCCGAACCCAAATTAACTAGTTTGCCGAAGTGACGCATTCATGAAATGCGTTATTATTTGTCGAAAATTTTTAGAAATGCAATCAAGTGAATTTATTTACCCTAATTTCTATACAAAATTAGGGTAAATAAGTTTTGAATTTAACGAATATGAAATAAAGATGTTCAATAACATTTAGCATTTACCGTTAATTTTCTCTCAATTTCAGAGTGTAAATGTAAATTACGGGTACTTCTCATACTAACAAAAAAAAACTGATATGTATTTAAATTTTCAGTTGAATAATTTGAACTATATTTTGATTGAGATAATGCCTGGCTGTAAAGACAAAAAACATTTATAATTGAAAATAATGGATTGGCGTATATTTAAATTGATCTACTACCTCGATGAAAATATTGTAAAATATTTACAATTTCATAGAAAAATGAAACTGCATTGTGAGAAAGTAGAATGACCCCTTTGTTCTCTTCATGTTTCAAATTGTCTCTTGGCAATTACTTCTTTGGCTTTGTTGTAGACTCTCTTCAAGCACCTCAAGTATTCGTTTAGTGCCTCTAATTAGATGATCTAAATAATAAAAATAATAAGCAGAAGCAGAACCATGTACATAATTTTCATTTATATTAAAACAAGTAATATTTACTTCATTTTAATTAAAACTAACACAAAGGGATAAGAAGAAATGAAAAAAAATTAATTGTATTCTTTTCTATCAAGATTTTTTTCATAACACCCAATTTTTTGCTTGAATTTCTCATTTGGAATACGTCTTACTCAATCTTTCAACAAGGACGTGCGGTATATTCAGAGTAAAATAAAGATGAATTTCGCTGAAAAAGCACTGTCATCACTCTCGATACATAAGTCAAGTCCTCAATTTCTTTATTCAGCTCATATTTTAGTATCATTGCTAATCTGGCTCACTGTTCTAAATTCTCAAGGCGTTATTCTTTAAAAATTCAAACTACAAAAGCAACCTTCGATTGTTCTCAAAGAGAAATAAGACAGTATTTCTCGATATATAAATCCTCAATTTCTTTATTCAGCTCATATTTTTCAGCATCATTGAATGGAGACTTGAGAAATAATGAGCTTCCCTTATTCTTACTTCCTTTTTTAAAGCCAAAAACAAATGTTACATGTTTTTTTTCATTTAAAAAAATATATTTTTTCAGATATTACGTTGAATCAATTCATTTTTTAAAATAATTTATTTGCAATATATTTGAATCCATTTCCTTCCTTAGTAAAATATTTTACAGCAGGCGTAGTGGAGTGGCGCTTGTAATTTCACGATATCTAAATAATTGATTATTCAGTAAACCAACAAGATCCAATAGAAACACAACTACCGACATCAGTTGCTATTTACGGAATCGAGTACGCCTCTTCTATTCAACCACAAATCCAGTTATTGACAGTGCAGATCGACTCTGACCGACTATGATACGCAAACTGAATGTTGAACTTATTTACTTTTTCAAGAGGGTATCTGTAAATTGTTTACACTTTGATTATAAAAAAAAGTTCTGTAAATATATCAAATTTTCCGTTTTTGAATTGCAGATTTCTATCAAAGGATTTTTCGGTACATTTTCGAAGAGATTAAACTGAATAAATAATGAACCTTTAAAAATCTTAATGTTTTTTATAGAATTGTACATATGTTCAATAATCGAAAAATACAAATTTTGGAAATTGAAAACGCCTTAGCACTGAAAAGTTTCTTATTGGGTCCCTCATAACTTATGTAAATTTTGAAATGTATCGATTAATATCCAGAGGTTGGGCGGAGTCGAAATAAGTTTGAAAAATTCGTTATTTTCAGATTTTTGAAAAAATCACTAATGTTACTTTTTTTTGAAATCCTCTTAATATGCCCAATTTTTGTAGATTTTTCTGAATTTCTAATTTGATTCTATACAGGAGAAAATTTCATTCTTAAGGACCCCTTAAAATGGAAAAAAGTTCCAGAAACTCTGCAAATTAGAATAAAATTTTTCTGAGCCTCCAGAAACTTTTTGGCACTCAAAATGTACCTACAAAAAAATTGGAAAAACTTCAACATAAGAAATTACTATAACCTGGTCCTGATTTAGGATATTGCCATTTTAAAAGTTGAAGTTTCCCCAATTTTTTGTAGGTAAATTTTATGTGCCAGAAAGTTTGTGGATGCTCAAAAAAGTTTTATTATAATTTGCAGAGTTTCTAAAGCTTCTTTTTATTTTAAGGAGTCCATAAGAATGAGATTTACTCTTATGTAAAGTCAAATTAAAAATTCAGCAAAATTGATGAAAATTGGAATTACTAAGTAGATTTCGAAAAAAAGGAACATTAGCGATTTTTTCAAAAATCTGAGAATAACAAATTTTTTTAACTTACCTTGGCTCTGCCCAACCTTAGGATATTAATCTATTCATGTCAAAGTTTACACAAGTTATGAGTGACCCAAAAGGAAACTTCTCAGTGTTAAGGCGTTTTCAATTTCCAAATTTTGTGTTTTTTGATCCACCCTAATGTTCAAGTCTTCCAGTTTTTTTATTAGTCATTCTAAAATTGTGATGAATTATTGATTAATGAACAATTTTAATCATTTAATTATTTAGTATTTCAGTTTTTTGGACAGAGCTAAATTATTTTACAATGTGTATAAATAAGCAATACCTATAAATATAATTAAATAATGTGAATTTCTAATTTCATTTTTAATTAAAGTAACTTAACGCAATTTAATTAACTTTTTTTAGAAAAGGATTAACAAAGTAGCGTTAAAATAAGGACAGGTTGTAATAGAGCCCTTGATGTCGTACTTTAATATAATTAGATACCTTTTTGTGAAAAGGGAAATAAAAAAATCACCTTTGCCTGGAGAAGGAGCGCTATAATAAAAAGCCCTTTACTAATTAGAAACCCAGGCTTTTATCATCAGAAACTGTATCTCAACTATCACATGAATTGGAAGCTCATAAAAAACCATGAAATCCAAACTAAAAAGACACATGGAAAAAAAAATTATTTGTTCCTACACTATTGAAAAATTCTTGAAATTTCGACCACTTTTCATTTATTGTAATTGAAAATTCATTTACTGTGGTTAAAAATTGATTCAGTTAGGGTAATTGAATAAAACTTCAAGTAAAGTAATTGAAGTGTATATAATTTTCTGCATTGGTTTATTAGTATTTGTCCATAAAGTAATTAATAAAGAGTTTTGTTTTTATTTAGGACTTTATTTAATTATTAATTGACCTGTTACTTCACTGAAAACGGTATATATTACAACTGATTTTCAATTAATTTTATATTTTTTTTATATTTTATACATTTTTTCAGCCTCAAAGTTATTTCGGAATAATTTTTTTAGAAGCTCCCTTTAGGGGAAATGTCTGCCAAAAATCCATTTATACTATTGAATGTCTGACTAAAAATTAGCTAAATTACTTATATTTTACATTATCTTTTCTTGGGCTAATTATTACTTTGAAATACCTTCTAATTCTCATAAATTAAGCTTTCACAAAAGGAATCGTCTAACCAAAACGTGCTTATAACACTGCTTCTTTGATTCATATTTTATAACTTTTTTCTAACCTGTTTGTATTCTAGAGCAATTCTTGTTCTAAACAAGTTATCTCTTTTTAAAAGATTTTTTTCTATTAGAATACCTATTTTAGAAGAGGTTTCAGCCCAAAAATTCCTCTTAAATGGCTTGAACAATCAAAATTGATTTATACTATTGATTTTTAATTAATTTTACATTTATTTACATTTTATATGTGACTGAAGTTTTGAACGTTCAAGTGAACGAAATTTTTATTTTATATCATTTTAAACTGAAATTTGTTTGAAGATATTGGTTTATTAGCAAATAAACTAATATAATAATAAAAAAAGTTCACGATGTTTCTTTTTATTTGTAGTTGGAACAATATTTTAAGATAAATTTGAGTTAAGAACAAAATTTCGTTCATTTGAACGTTCAAAACTTCAAGTTCATCATTTTATACACTTTTTTCGGCCTCATATTATTTTGGAATCATTTTTGTTCTTTATCAAGAAGAAAATAAAATCTGTAAAATTATTATCATTTGTTAAAATAGGGACAGTAGATTTTTTCTGTTATACTTACAGAAATTTCTGTTACATTTACAAATGGACAGTGAATTTAAGAGATAAGTCTGTAGAATTTACAGAAATGTCTGTATTTATCATTTTAAAAAAAAAGATTAGAATTCCAGTAACCTAATAAACATTTACATAAATTCTACAGACTTATCTGTTAAATTCACTGGACATCTGTAAATTTAACAGAAATTTCTGCAAATATTACAGTAAAAATCTACTGTTCCTAATATTTTAACAGATGATTCTGTTAATTTTATAGATTTTGTTTTCGCCGTGCAGAAATTCCCTTAAGGGGAATCATCTGACCAAAAAGCATTTATGCTACTGAATACAGAGAAGCCTGTAAAATTTACAGAAATTTCTGTAAATCTTACAGAAAAAATCTGCTTCCTCTATTTTTAACAGATGACTCTTGTTAATTTAGAAATTTTTTTTTCCATGCTGTGTAATTCTGATTTAAAAAAAAACAAGAAACTTTTGCATAATTGAAAATGTTCAATGAACATTTAAACTTTAATAATTTAATAAACTTTCACAGCGTTGTCGACTAGGAATTTTACATTTTAATTGCCACGAGACAAAAATATAATTGATACATCATATCTGTTATATTTTATCGAAATTTGAAGCTCTCAAAGTGGATTTTCCAACTTTATGAACAGTAATCACTTCGAGATTGATATCTTTCCCTTTAAGGAAATGATCCACAGTGCTTACAGGGCAAGTAGCTTTTTAAAAAAAGTCAAAAGGAATAAAAAGGAGTAGAAAATATAAAAGGTCGAGTATAGTTTATGTTCATCTTGCTTAAACACAAGGCGCCGGTCCTTTATTAGAAGTCGTCAACTTTGGCGCAGACGCTTTAAACCTGTAAACTCCAACTTATATGTATAGAATAGAATATCTGGCATTTCTGCGTTCAGGATACGGTATATGCTTCAGTGCGGCTCGCACAGCCGGTAAATGTTCGTCGGTTTATTCGTTGTAGCTGCTATTTTATTCTCAGTTTTCACTGGAATAGAGATAAACATAATACCGGTATCCTAGATCTCAAATCCTAGATCAAAAATCGCCGAGTTTTTTCCACGTAAAATTTTCTTTAAATCTTTATTTACTAATTAAAACTAATTTACGGTAAAGTGAGAACCTCTTTTTATATATTTTTGTTTACAATGTGATATAATGAACAAAAGTTGAATTTAGAGGGGAAAAATAAAGATTACAAAATTGTGATTTTTATATGGTATTCTACAATGAAGAGTAGTTCAACTGAAGAGAAAGAAATTATAGTTTATGATCCTTGAAAATCTTGGAATACACTAAACAGGATGCTTTGACACGACATCGATTATTTATGACCTGGTGCGTCATTATTAAAGCCATCTTCCTTTGTTTTAATAGCCAATAGGGCGGAATCTAACGAATAAAAAGTTTCTTATTACTGTTAGAAATATAAAGGAAAAAGAGTAAACCAATGAATTTTTTGTTGGAACTTAAATTTATTTTTAGATTTAATTTCGAAGATGAGGAAGTTTTAACCTTGTGGAGAAGATAGAATTACTGTCGTGATTTTTTAAAACACCGTTAACTTGCTTTTAGATGATTAATCGTCACACACTTACTGTTAACACGGAGAAGAAAATCTGTTGAATAAACAAAATTCATCTGTTAAAATAGGGACAGTAGATTTTTTTATATGTATTGAAATTTTTGTTAGACTTACAGATTTTATACGTTTTTTTGTAAAATTTACAGAAATATCTGTTAGGTTAACAGATATCTAATATTTCCTAAAATCTGTTAATCTAAAAGATATTTCTGTAAATTTGACAGAAAGAAAAGGTCTTTAAGACTTTATACGCTTATACCTTATAAATTTCTGTCTGTAAGACAGAAATTTCAGGAAATATAACAGAAAAAATCTGCTGTTCCTATATCAACAGATGACTTCTGTTATTTCAACAGATTTTTTTTTCTTTGTGAACCAATTCAGGGGACTCATCTGAAAACATAAAAGTATTAGAAACCTTTCTTCTTTAGCTGCAAAAATTAAAAAAGTATATTTTTCAAAAATTCCAGTTTAGAAAATTAATATTTTACAATGGCAAAAGGTGTTAGCCACTGGAACGATTTCATATAGAGGGTCAATAAAAAATACGACATGTCTTCCAACATGTCACAACTCAATTTACCAGGTTACTTAAAATTTGATTTTGCAAAAACAACAAAAAACGACATTTTGCTATTCAAGGATCTGAAAGTAAGCATTTCAAGCTTTATTTTTAGTTTAAAAGAAAAGAAAAAAAGGGATCGAATTTAAAAAAATCAAAAATATTTTTGATTTAAAAAATGTTGGCTAAATTTTGAATTTTCTAAAATTTTTTTATGTTATTCGAAAGATTGAGAAAAAAATCTATCGAAAACGTTAGGGTCAAAATTTTTGATATGCCATACATAAAAAGATATTTATATCCGAAATAGAGGCTCTTTGCGCAAAGTACAAAAATTTTACCCCCTCTATCTCGGCGAATTTTTGACCAAACTGATCAATTTTTTTTTCTTGAAGTGCCATCTAATAGGACAAAACATTTTTGAAAATTTGAGCCCGATTGGAGAAATTCATTTCTTGGGGTGGGTACATTTCAGAAATAATGCCGCCTATAGGCTTTCAAGTTAAATGACAGAAGCTTATATTTCGAGTAATGCAAAGAATGTATCAGCATACATCTCCCTTCTCTTTTACATTGATACTCTTTTATTTCAGTGAGCTTTGCCTTGTTCTTGTGTTTTCATTTTCTTGCTGACAGCCTACTGAAAAATTTACATTTAGTAAAATAAACGACTGTTTTCATCACACTGAAACCATAAAAAATTTATTTTACTCTGCAAAACTGTAAATCAATTTTCCAGAAATTCACAATCTAGTTTCCCAAGGCAATGGGTACTTTCGAAAATGTTTTTGGAATTAATCAAGGATAAAACAATTATTTTGAAGATTTACAGTAAATTCGAAATATACTATTCCATTATATGATATGAAAGTGTCGTTCAAAGTAAACAGTTGTGAGAATTGTAATTGATCGAAAAACATGTCACGAGATATCACAGCCAATAGGGGAAGGTGACAGATGATTAAATTTTGATAAGGGAATACCGCGTAAAATAAAATTCATTTCCGATTCTCAGCTGAAGTTAGATTACCCGTCAACTTGAAAATGACATATATAATTCATATTCATGTTAATCATGGAAGTATGAATTCTCGTATTATAGACGAGATTCAAAAACTCCAGATAAATTCAATTATAAACCCAAGTCAGCTTGCCGCAAGTTCTTCATTATATGCACGGAGAAAACTAGATATTGAAAATGTGGTTATCCATCCTAATATCTAGATATTATCGCGTATTATCTAAAATTATTTTTTCAGTATATGAGATATTACCGGGCAATATCTTTTAATATTAGATTTCTAAGATCCAAGATATTCAACTGTAATGTCTGGATAGTGAATCCGTAGAGTCCGCGCGCATATTTAAATTTAAATATTTAAATTTTTAACTTTTTAGGGAAAATCTTATATATTTATAATCGTCAAAATACGCAGATTGTAAATTTTTTAACTATCAATTTGCTAATTTCTAAACTGCAAAAATTTGTATTTTCAAATTTTAATCCAAAATTTAATAATTCAAATTTTAATAAGTCACTATTTTATGAGAACCTTAGCCTCGATCAAGTCCCAGGCGTAGACCTTTTCCACGAACTCTGCAATAAAGTAGTGGCTAGATGAAGAGGATTAAAATTTATAAATGAAAACTTTTGCAGTTTCGTAATTAGCAAATTGATGATTGAAAATTCATATCCTATAGATTTTCACGATTATAAGCATGTAAAATTTGTTTTAATAAGTTCAAAATTAAAATAAGTATCAAGTATCTCGTAACCGGTAAGAGATGGCTAAAAACGGACATGATTTTTAGAATTTCCATCAAAGTGTACATACAAAATGTACTGCTTAAATAATAAGGAAGAAATATAAAGAGGTGAAGACGTAAAAGATAAATATAATGTTGATGTGAATACATATCCGAGATAGCTGTCCTAATTATCAAATATATTCAGCCGCAATATCTAGATATTACCGGTGAATATCTAGTTTTGGTTCTGACACATCTCTGAAGACTTCTATTATTAACAAAAATTAATTACTTAAATTAATTTCAAATTTAAAAATAAATATAAAATATTAAGCATCTAAATTTCTATTTTTTACTGATTGAAAAGGAAATCATTTTGTGCAAAAAGTTTTTTTCCATTCAAACGAGCGTTTTTGCTTAAAATTGAAAACACATTGGGGGAAAAATTAAAATCTATTTGCGGTCGGGAGTAACAACTGCTTTGGTTTTCGCATAAAAAGAGACGAATATTAAAAAAAGTCGATTTCCGCTGTTCTTTCATGTAGCTATATGGGCTGTAAATATTTTGTTCATTTGCTTTTTCTGAAAATGGGAAAATGTGTAAAAAGTGTATACACGGAGAAAACTAGATATTGACCGGTAATATCTAGATATTGTGGCTGAATATATTTGATAGTGAACTATGGGACAGCTATCTCGGATATTCAAATGTAGTATCTGTGGATATTGAAAAGGAGATATTAGCTGTTAATATCTAAGATATTGAACTTGAGAATGCTAGATCCTAGATGACCAAGATGTATCCAACAGCTGTATTAGGGCGATTTATGACAGACCTTTTGTTTCGAAGAAGGATGGGAGCATCATAAAATCCTAAGGGGCATACGATCGTCTCTAATCCCCTTTTACAATTCACAAATTATTTATATTATTTATTTACATCAACATTATACTTATATTTTACGTCTTCACCTCTTTATGTTCCTTTCTTATTATTTATGCAGTACATCCCTTTTATGGAAATTCTAAAAATGATGTCCGTTTTTAGCTATCTCTTACCGTTTACGAGATACTTGATACTTATTATAATTTTGATCTTATTAAAACCAATTTTACATGCTTGTAATCTTTAAAATCCATAGGATGTGAATTTTCAATCATCAATTTGCTAATTACAAAACTTCAAAATTTTTCGTTTATAAATTTTAATCCTTTTCGCCTAACCACTGCTTTATTGCAGAGTTCGTGGAAAGGGTCCAGTGAAAAAATAATTTGAGATAATACGCGATAATATATAGATATTACGAATGATTATCCACATTTTCAATACACTGGTCCCCCGGTTTACCAGGGGTTTCGGGGATGGCCTGAATGGCCTTCGTGAAAACCGGGGGTCACTCAAACGTAAACAAATCAGGGCCGTATGAACTATTTCTGTTTCATTTTTGTCACGAGTGAAAAATATTTTTTAAATATGAGTTTAATTTAACGTTTACTTTAATTTTATGTTTTATTTAGTTACTATTTATTAATTATTATATATAACGCATAACCAAAACACTGAAAACGAACTGAAGAAAACTGACGAAATTATCCGCTTAGGATACTGTCCGCCTTGTGGCTACGGTACTTGTGCAACTCCGCTGAGCTCCGAGCTCAGCTTTCTCGTCCCCTTGGACCCTCACCATCGGCGAGAATTTCTGGAACTGATATACCGAGAGTAAATAAAGCGGTGAAGCAATGTATCTACTTTTCAATATCTAGTTTTCTCCGTGTATATAAAAAGAAAGCAACTCATGCGAATTGCATAAGGTTGGAAAATTGAATCCACTCAAAAACACTGTTTATTTCACTTCTCCAATTTCGTGATTTAATCTTTCTATTTGTATAAAAATGTTTGTTTGTATTCAACTTTGATTAAATATTGATTGGATTATGCTTTTTACGGAAATAAACATTGATGTA